>VUQG01018764.1:0-39515 GCA_015106755.1 Etia nguti
CTCCTGCGGTGTTGCTATCAGTGTGTGAAGAGTGGGAGAAGAGGGTTGCATTGACAATCCAACACAATGGGCAGCACATTGAACACATTTTATAAGTGGTCAGAAACTTGTAAATAACTCATGAAAGAACAAAGTTACGTTGAAACCAAGCACACCATTGTTTTTCTTGTGACATTACCAATAAGTTTGATGTGTCACATGGCCCTCTTCCTATTGAAAAAACAAAAGTTGTATCCAAGATGGCCGACTTCTAAATGGCCACCATGGTCACCACCCATCTTGAGGAGTTTGCCCCCTCACATATACTAATGTGCCACAAACGGGACTTTAATATCACCAACCATTCCCATGTTATTACGGTGTATCCATATAAATGGCCCACCCTGTATATATATATGTATGTATTTTGGCTAATACCTTCTAATCAAGGTTGGTCTGCCCCGACAGCATGTGGAGGTCTGCCTCTTTTTAAGTGCGTAATGCGTTCAGTTTGTGTGTCCTGTTGTGCGTTCTGTGTGTGGGTTTTTTCCTTTCTTTTTCAGGTCTGTAACTGTGTGAGTCGGCATTGTATCCCAAGATTTGTGTGTGTGTGTGTGTGTGTGTGTGTGTGTGTGTGAGACTTGCCACTGCCCCTCTCTCCCCTTCAGGGCCTCAACCATTTTCTTCATTTGTTGCAGCTTTGTGTTTCTTCTCTTTTTTCTCCTTCTCCTCTCTTTGCACTGGGGGAACACAATGTCTGGTTTAATATCATTTTCCAATCACCAAAGGCTGCAGGGCAAGGACTTTTGACTGGGCTGTTTCGTTCCAGCTAATACCAAAGAGAGGCGAGAGAAAATAATAACCCTACTGGTTGATAATAGCCGCGGTGATCATTCTGTACTCATTTGCCTCTGGTACACTCTGTAGCTGCGGCTGATGCTGTCTTTCTTTTGCGACGCCCATCTACACGGAGCGACACTACTTTTACAAGCTGCCTGACATCCTTCATCTCCTTCATGTCCATCTGAGATGTATTCAACACCATCTGTTTCTGCAGAGAAAAACCAAAAAGGAGTGATGTTTGGTTTGAAGAGGAGGATGAACTAAAGGTCCAGTGGATATGTACTTTTTTTTTTGCGAAATTCAAGACTCGGCTGTTGTAATGTCTTGCTGAAGAGGTGCAGATTCTGAGGAAACAGATTATACAAGAGCTTAGGGGGAAAATCCCTGGAGAGTTACGACTCAGGGACATATGTTGTCTTCATCTTGTCCCTCCTCTCCTTCCTACACATACTTTATTTTTTTCCTGAGAAAGAGAGAGAGATAGAGGGAGTCAGACCAAGAAGGGAAAGAGAAGGGGGGGCAAGGAAAAAAAAATCATTATTAACTCATAAGCTGGTTAATGCTGTAGCACTCTCAACCTTCAGCTCAAATGAGAATTTCTATCATTTACATATCAATTTAATTTCCTGCGTTTCCCACTCTCCCCCCCCGCCCCTCCCTCATTAAAAGCAGCATTTGCTTGCCGCTGCAATCAGCCTGTGCAGCACATTTTTCTGGGCGGCGAGCACTCTCACGCACACCGTTGCATCCCGGACACCTACACACACACACACACACACACACACATAAACAGAAAAACAGTGTTTGGTTTGACACAAGAAAAGGAAAAGATATGCACGCCTACATATGCTTTGTGTCACCCTATCACATGCACGCTCACAGGTGTGCCAGCACGCACACACACACACACACACACACATGCACACACACACACACACAGGCAGCGTGCTGGAGCCCGAGCAGGTAGGCAGACAGAGCAGCTCCGTGGCCTGCTGTAGCTCTGTCAGGATTAAACCAGTGATCAGAGAAATGAAAGGGAAGCTGTCATTCCACATAGGCCTCTATACACATCATCCTCAATAATTACACCCTCTCCTTCCTTCGCCTCGCTTCCTCCACTCTTATAACCTCCTACCTGTGTGCATATGTGTGTGTGTGTGACACAGGCAACACGCTTGACTGACACCAGGCACATCAAATAGGGGCTTTTATGAAATGTGCGCCTGCTTGAATTATACTCACTTTAAGCCTTACCCTTTTTCCCTCTGTAGTATAAAGCCACACCTGAGAGTGTGTGCGCGTGTGTGTGTGCACCAATATTAGCATGCATTTGCGAGTGTCTGAATTGAATCGATACAGATGTGCCTACCCCTGCGCAGCCCACATCTGGCGGTGCGACCGAGCCTGCAGGGGATATTTGCAGCTAACTGCTTCAATCTGGGCCTTGAGACTCATGAATACGATCAAATACGGAGTTCAAGCTAAGTGTTACACGGCAAGGCCTCAAGTGTAAAGCAAGTTTAAGCTCTGTCATTTTGAGTCAATGCCATATGTGACCTTTAGTGCGAAAGTCAAGAGGTACCAGATCCGAGCTGTCGAGCTAGCGTGATCCCTTTTATTTCTTATGACTTAGATTTCTGCATTTGTATTTTCACTGTGCTGTTCTCGGCCTATTACACTTCTCAAACACACATGATTTGGGTGACTGAGAGATGAAATGAATGCATCCTATTAAAGCGTCGCACATTTCTTTGACTTATTTTCAAAGTTTGTTTTTCATTTCACTTTTTCATTTGTTAGATTTACTTCTTTGAATCAGTATTTTTTTTATTTTATTTTTTTGGCAAATTGTTAGTTGCATTAGCGAGTAGAATTTATTTTACAATATTGTTTGTCACCTGTGAAGCCTGTGTGCCATTCTTATGTTCATGCTAATACAAAAAAATCTGTTTTCAAGCTCCTTATTTTTTTTTTTTTAACCCGTGTCACTTTGCGATGTCACTTTTGGGAAACTTTTATTCATTTTTGCCAACAGCAGGAACCCTGATCACTTACTAATTAACAGTGAGACTAAATGGACCTAGACCTAACATTCATACGTTAGCCCAGTCTAACCGCTGTAATAGTTCTGTCTCGTCAGCAAAGCTTTAGAAAAACCAAAGTGTGTGCTTTGGAGCGAGTAATGAATAAGCTAATACCTTGGTTTTGCTTGCTGTTTGTCCCCCTTTTTGCAGCTAATGACTTTGTACTGTAAGACTACTTCGTATCCAGGGTTTTGTATAACAGTGACTTGTTATTATAGCTCAGCACTTGAGCGTGTAATAAATGTAAATCTCAGTGTCTGTAACTTGGTCCCCCGAAGCTCATTATTTGTGACAAGTGTGTGAGACAGTGTTTGTTTTCTGCTATGTTGCAGATGAGTAATGAGATCATTCGCCTGTGCTTCCAAAGCATCTCCCTGGACAAGATCTTTAAGGGCTATGTGATCCCCAGCAAGCAAAACCTCAGCAATTTCATCCAGCGATTCCACTCCTGGAAGGAAATTTACTTGCACGCCTCACAGGTTTACCGCAAGTAAGGAAATGATCAGCAGTCACAGGATGTGACACGTTCGCAGTACTTTTAAAGTCTATAAATTAAATTATATATGTTTTAAAAGAGTAATTGTAGCGCTTGTTGAAGTGGTAATAAGGACAAACCAGTCTATATCAGGACATAATAAAAATGATCCGCTCAGTATTTGTTTAATACAAGACGAACGCATGAGGTGTTACACCGTGGCATTGTTTATTTAACAAAAATGAAGCCAAAATCTAGATGCATGGTGTGAAAATCTTACTGCTTCTGAAGGAATAAAGAGGGTAACTAGCAGCCAGGTGCTGCTAATCAGATGCACTTGATTAACTGATCATCAGCGAGTGCGAGGACCTCTTAAAAAAAAGCAGATGTTTTAGAAGTTTGTTGGTCTGGAGCATTCAGGTGTGTGTTAACACAATGCCAAGGAGGAGAGGTATCAGCAATGATCTTAGAGAAGCAATTGTAGCTGTCCATCAACCTGGGGAGGGTTATAGAGCCATTTCCAAACAATCTGAAGCCCCTCATTCATACGCGAGAAAGATTATTCACAGTAGAAAGCATTCAGTTCTCCCTGCAAATTTAGCACAAGGATCAAGGAGCTACAGTGACCCAGACCTCAGGCTGACTGAGATGCCAAGGTGAGAGCTGTACATAAATTGTCCCGGGTCATGAGAGACTGTCATGAGAAAGTCACAAAATGATTATTTCAAGTTATTGCTGCTAAAGGTGGTTCTACAAGCTATTAAATCAGCCTTTAGTTTTTTACACACTGCTTCTGCTTTTTGGTGCAGTTTTTGTTAAATAAATAATGACACAGTGGAATCTGTCATGTTTTGCAGTTCATCTCTGGAAGTATTTACCTAATTTTAAGACCTGCTAAACACCAGATTAGTTTTATTATGTCCTGACATATAAAACCCTACAAATCACTGCGTAGTAACACTTTATTTTCAGCCAGTTAAAAACTAAACATTACAAGTACATTACAGCTACAAACGACTCATAAACGACAGACTGTTCGTCTAATTTATTACGACTTCATTTCGAAATAAGATATAAGATAGAAAAAAGATATTTTAAGTGCACTGAAATATAGGAAATACTGTTTCTATATAGCACTTTTACTCTGAGACACCATGAAGGAGGACATGCAGAGGGTTGGTGTGACAGAGGAGGATGCTAGGGTGAGATTAGAGGCAGATGATCCACTGTGGTGACCCCTAAAGAGAGTAGCAAGAAAAAGAAGAAGTGTACACTGAATGCACTTTTGCCAAAAGATGACTGGCATTTCTATTTGCTGTTATATATAGTTGGTAGGACTGTTCTGGGAACAAAGCAGCAGAGAGGCCCCAAGGCAGGTTTTAGTGAGGACAAAATACAGCAGGAAGTCAGGTGGAGGTGGGTTGCAAAGCGGCTTGCAGTTGTACAACAGCTGGCGTTAGGCTAAAGCAGCTGTATAAAATAACGAATTGGATGTGTGGAAGGGTATCAGCTGAGCCATCAGGACTGAGATCAGCTGATCTGCTGGGTGGGCTATTCTTCGTTCAACTAAGTACAAGACAACACATTTTCATTCAGATTAATTCACTGGAAGCGTGTTTTTGTTATTTTTCCTTGTGTGTGTGTGTGTGTGTGTTGGTGGTGGTGGGGTTTTTTGACCCTGAGCCTCATTTGGGAGACAAAAGATTTGCGTCTGAATCTGACGTCAGTGTTAATATGTGTTCGCTGTCCTTGGCCCTATTTTGTGCAGGCTGCTGCAGACACGATAATCTAGAAAATCATAATTTGGGTTCCTTTGGGATTTGAAATAGTTTAGTGTGGTTCCATCTGCAGCGGCTTAACACGTACGTCTAGTCCACGAGGCTAGACCTGCACAGACGGGGTTGAACGTATGCAGAACCTTTCTTCTCCTGTTGTTTTATTATTTCAGTACTTTAATCAGCTGTGTTTATGCTTATATAATCTGATTATGTTTTTTTTCCATTGGATTCTCTGAAAGCATGGAAGCAATCACATCACCCATGAGATGTTCAGGGAGTGAACTTGTGTGTCCCATTAGCCAGCTTCAACAACTCATTCCAAAGGCTAATTTAATTTAATTAACAGTCATTTTTTTTTCCTTATGGCAGAATAGAATACTTTTCCATCTGTGGGAAATGCAAGAGAAGGGGGACTCTAAATTAGGAAGGCAGTTTTCAGCAGATAAAAGTAAAACCTATCACAATAAAAATAGGTTACAGCTAGAATAAGCCTACCTCTATGCTGCCTTTATATAGAGACCTACGTGATTTCAGTCAAGACACTCCATCGTAATTGAATCTCCCTTTTTAAAGCAATACGCAGCTTTGCATTGGCTGTATTGACAGTTCTAAATATGCATGCATCTGCGGTTACTCGCCTTGTTGTGACATTCTCGAATTCATCATCTCATGTGGAAAATTGTCCCACCTCTGCTGCTGATAGTATTGATAGATACGGCACATTCTTTTCACTAAATGACGGCATAAGAGAAGAGTTGTGCACAGTGATATACGACATGAATGCCTGCTTACTTCAAAGTGATGTCAAATCCACTGCAGCAGTCCTGTCAGCTAGTTACTTTTCTCACTGTGTCTTTGCATTAATTTTCATCGTGTCACTCGAGCTATCCTAGTAATGAAGAACAAAACTATATGCCCGACAGTATTAATTCAGAAACTCCCAACAAAAGTCAAATGCAAATGCAGTGCAATACAAAAAAAATAGAGCGTTTTTACCGGGTCAGCGGAAGACGACAACCAAGAAAGAGCACTTCAAGTTATTTGTTTCTTTCACTTGTCAGTTAATCAGCGGGTCAGTGGTTTTCTGAACTGCAGATTTTCACTTCATTACTATGATTGCCCTAAGAGAGAGTCTGAAGGGCTCGCAGTGTTTTCACTGGCTGACGCACACATACACACTCACACACGCACACTTTCCAGAATCTCCAATACCCCTTTGGGCCTCTCACTGTCTGCACGGGCAATCGACCTCGTCCAACCAATTAAAGACAGCGCTTAGTTCCTGATCGATGGCTGAGGTTGGTGCGGGGCAGGATGAGGACAGATGTGGGTGGGTGTGTGGATGGGGGAGATCCACTCCATGGCCTAATAAGTTTTTATTTGGTGTCACTATGTAAATCTCATTTAATGTACCAAATGCCTCACTTGCTCTCTCTAGAGGAATTTCCTTAAACTAGTGAAACTGTAATTGCTTCACTTCACTCATTGAGTCGACGTGCAATAGTATCTCTTACTAAAATGATTGTAGCATATGCATGTTTATATGTCTGTATGTAACCCGTCTCCTCCTCCTCCAAACATTGTCACACATACAGCGATAATTAATCCTCTGACGTCGAAGTCATCATGCACTAACTCTAAACCTACCTCAGACATTGGGAGAGCAGCACCAGCCATTGCTAGCAAACAGTGCTTTACAATATCAAAGTAAAACAAATACCCGAATCACAAATATCTACTGAGATGATCTAAAATGAAACACTAAATGCGATTCAGATCATTTTTGCTTTTCTATGTATTATTTTACATAGTTTTACATTGTAAAATATATAAAAAGCTTCTTTGTTATTCACAGTATGTCACAGTCCGGGTGAGCTGCTGGAATTTTCTGCTGGGTTCCAGGTTCACCTGTATCAAGACATGGGCAGGGCTATCATTCCCTCACCTGTGCAATCACCTGGAGCTGGTCTGAAGCGATCAGCCTCAGAGATTTAAGACCCACGTTGACGCCTTCTCACCGCCAGTTCATCCTAACCTACGTTGGTAACAGGCTCTCTCCTTTTGGCTACTGTCTCAGGTTCACATACTTACTCTGTTTTTCCTTGTGCTGCAGTTTTTGGGACCCGTCACGGCTCATCCCTCAGGCCAGCCCTTTTTCCTCGGACTCCCAGCCATTCTCTCAGCTCCTCATCCTTTGGAAAGCTTCCAGCTTACACCTGCCTGCCCTCCTGCAGGTCAGCCATCCACTCTGTTCAGCTGACCCGGAGCTACATCTTCTCCCCTCAGAGGTACTCCAACTCCACCTGCAATGTAAGCCACTCCTTAAGTTAAGACACACAGTCACCTGAGGGAATCCTTTGGAACTTCCTAACCCCTCTCTGTCCTCTCTCTTCAGTGCCACCTCAGCCACGACTCAATCCTCTTTGTTTCCTCCCCCTGGACCCATACCCCCTCACCCAGCTTAGTTGTGTGTTGTACATATTCAAGTTGCCACGTCTCCTTGCCAAGTACTCATGTTAAGAGTGTCTCTAAGTTAAATAAAGTGTTCTGCACTTGGGTCCAGTTTAAGTACAGGCCTCCGGGCCCCCTGACACAGTAAGATGTGTTAGCAACACAAACAGCATTAGCATGGTTATTTTGTTGGCTTCAGTCTATTTTTGTGGTGTAGGACTTACATGCATCAAGCTGGCAGCGTTAATAAAAAAACTATTAAAAAAAAAAAAGTCTGCACTTTGACATAAGTTGAAACAGGTACTCAATGAGACTGGGTTTTATTGTTAGGTCATCTTAACTCGGTCATGTGATTTGGACATGCCGGCCTGTCGGTTGACTCCAGAGGGTTAACATCTACATTTAAAAAAAAATAAATTATTATGCATTATTAAAAAAAATGTAATTTACCTGTACATAGAGTGTAGAATCATCTAATTTCAAAGGCTATTTTGTGAAAAGCAAATCCCATGTTTCTAACATCTTCTAACGCGCTGCAAATGTAAGCATTTTGAAATCGGATGATCATTTCATCATCCCCCTGCAAATGTGAGTTTACATTCTCCATTTGCTTTTGTTTCACGTGTAAGTAGAATTTGCATACTCGACTGAATTTTGTTAAACTCACCGCTAAATATGAAATGAAGAACTTCAAAATGCACTGCAGGCCTGACAAAATCCTCTCTTGGGTGGGTTGTTGCCAGTGGTTTATTATGATGTCTAGGTTAAGTCGTCACGAGATGTCTGAGTCAGTGAACCCTGCAGACAGGAACACACTGCAAGGCTTTAATGAGTAAGATTGGCCTGGTAATTTAGTTTTATTTTTGTACTCACTAGCAGAGGAATGCAAGTACAAGGTATGGAATTAAATCACGGTGTCGGGTGTTGCGACTCAGTTTATGCATGGAAAAACCTGGTAGATGGTCTGTATAATGATGTGTAGGAGGGATTTATAAGGTTGAGAACACATCAGAAGTTCCAAACATTTCAAACTCAGAGTTGCTACCTTTTGCATCAGTTTTTTTCCCCCTCACTGAAATTTAAGGAAACATTAAACTCAAAAATGCTCTCCAAGACAGATAGCCACCGTTTGAAAAATAAATGAAAAACATTCCCTGCTATCTCCACTAAGTCCTTCCTCCATCAGCGGCTGGTGAAAGTGGAAGGGTGTTAAGTAAAGAGACGCTGATATGTTTTTCTCCCCTTCAGATATCACACCAGCGAGCCTGTCACCCACACAGCCAATATCACAGTCAGTCCACACACTGGGTTCAGTCACAGGGCAGGGAGAGAAAGCAGAGAGGAGGGAGGGAGGATGAAATGACGAAGAGAAAGGGAAAGGAATCGGCAAGAGCAAAAATGTGCCACTGTGGCGTGTCCCAGTAACTCGGAGCAACAGGACACATGCCCTGAGCTCGCAGTGCAGCGTGTTTCATCCCCGACCCGCGGCTTTCCAATCTCTACCCTTTATGTTATGTTGTAAATACATGCAAAAATAAATAAAGAGATAACACACTAACGCTGCCAGCAGAGTTCACACATAAATAAGAGATGAGTGGTAGAGGAATGAAATGCAGGAAGAGGAAGGGGAGAAATTGTCTTGGAACGATAGAAGCGCTGGAATAGAGCTACAGACGACGGCGCTAAATGGATGCAGCGTTAATAATCAGTAAAAAGCACGATTCTAGGAAACAGGTGAAGTGACATCAGATGCAATGTCAACACAACAATACAGACAGCTCGGAAACCTATTTATCAGTCCCCAAAGGATTGCGCTATTTCTGAATTTGTCACAGAATTAGGGATCCATCGGGGGAATGCAGGCCTCCTCTGTGGCAAGTGGAATGAGCTGCTTAATAAAGTCATAAATTGAACTGGCAAATTGTCCCCAGCACCGCAGCAGCCAGACTGTAGCATTTGCGTCCTTCTCACCTTCCTGCTCTTAAAGCGCATCTCAGACACACACGATTTTTTCTCATGTTTCTGCGGTGATGAATTGGTCCCTCCCACGCAGTATTAAGTGCACATTAACACAGCAGAACAGGCTGTAATTGCAGTTAAGTAAATCTGTTTTTTATTTATTTATTTATTTATTAATAATTTCTTCAAGGAACCGTCATGAGATGTGGTTATTGAGAAGTTATGTTGATGATCTCTACTCGAGCCAGACTCGTGTTGTGCTGGCTGTCTGTTTTTTGACATCATCACACAACACCTGCTCTTCATAAGGTAATAAAGCAGGTGCATCTGGCTCGCACTATTTCTTCTCCTCATTTCTGTACTTGGACTTACTTCGGTCGCCTTTTTTATTTTTTATTTTGCCTTCTTCACCATGTTTTTTTCTCCAATGTCTCCTATGCAATACTACAAATTTTGGTGTCAATCTGATGCTTTTGGTAATGCGGATAACAATACCATACCAATGCTTTTAACCTATATAAGGGAGAGCAGTGTATTATGACTTATGAGATGAATCATTAGCAATTTGCAAATTGTGAACACATTTTGATAACAACTAAATCACTATGATTTTTTACTTTGGGTCAACTTCCGTTGTCTGTTTAGATCAGGGGTGGGGAACACCAGGCCTCAAGGGCCGGTGTCCTGCAGGTTTTAGATGTCACCCTGGGTCAACACACCTGAATCAAATGATTGGTTCATTACCAGGACTCTGGATAACGTCAAGACATGTTCAGGAGGTAATTTAGCCTTTAAAATAGCTGTGTTTGATTAAGGACACATCTAAAACCTCCAGGACATCAGCCCTTGAGGCCTGAAGTTCCCCCACCCCTGATTTAGACAGTCAATGCAAAAAGGTTCAGACATTTTTCATAGTGCATGTTTGATGCTGGTTTTTTTCATTTCCAAAACAATATCTATTTAACACAGTTGAGTGGGCGACGTACTGAATTTAGAGCATAGAAACAAAGTATCGGTCCTATCATGCTACAGTAGTATCGATCCGATACCAATACCAACGTTGGTATCAATAATATCAATGTTTGGATTGATCCGCCCACCTCGACTGGCTCCTTCACCTCTGCTTCTCCGTTCTCCGAGGAGCGCACGGGGCCTCACATCCCTAAAATCGCACCCTAAAGTTGACGCTTCACTATAAAAACAGTGATGAATCACAGTTAGGGTCTCTGTGATTGTTAAAACATGCCGTAGCTCTTTAAATGAGTTTATACCCTGTACTAGTTTGTTTAGTTTGAAAGCTGTTAGTTGACATGGTTAGCCTCGACACCTTGTGTGTGTATGCACTGTAGCAAGCAGTCAAGGTGCTAGATTCATCTTGTATATTGATGTAAGTTTTGTGTGTGTGTGGCGTACTAACACATGATGAATGTGAGGCTGGCCACAGTCTCCCGTCCCTCCTCTCTGGCCTCCCGGTGGCCTCTCTTCTGCTTTCTCTCTCCCTGTCATTTTCAGCCTTTTTACTCTTTTGTTTCTTCTCCTCATAAACTGCTTTCGATCATCGACTACTCGCTGCGGTCTTTGCACGTGCATCCATGCACGGCACGCAGGCAAATACAGTCATGCGCACACACCTCTCTGTCTTTATTTAATCATTGGCTCTGTTACAGAGGATATTTTCCCAGACAATGCCTGTGAAGGCGGTGAGCCAGGCAGGCCGAATGAGAGGGGGAGATCTCTCTATCCCTCATCACATGGAAGCCTCGGTACTGGCACTCCCACTGACTGAGATGAATGAATTTAATATATCTCCCTTTTGAAGCACAGATGACCTCCCGATACGGCTCTCTGTCTCTCTATCGCAGGAGGAGTTTTCTTTTTTTCTTCGCGCCGCCTGTGAAATCAGGAAATGCACAGGAAGGCATCTGAAGGGATTTTGACAGAGACTAATTTGTTTTGTGGCACGACGTGACTCGTGTATATCTTTGTCCACACAGAAGCAGCCCCATTTTTGCCACAACCTTTTTATCATTGCTAGATAATGCTTATGATGGGTCTTTATGTTTGCGGGGAACCTCAGCTGTTTATAGTGGAAGCAACAAGCTGAGCTTATGAGGAATATTGTGTTAAAGTCAGCTCTGTCAGGACCACTCCAGTCAAAATATTATTCTTAGTCCGTCTGCAAGAATGTATTTGTCTTTTGGGGTACATATGCAAAAAGCCAAAAGTCAGGTAGAGCAGTATTAAGACTCTGAGGTAATGGGGGGCTAGAGGTGGGTTGCAAAGCAGCTTGCAACTGCAAGCTGGCTAAATCAGCATCAGTAACATATCCCATTTGAAATTTACCATTTAGATACTTAACAGTGTGTCAGATGTGCTGTCAGATGAAGTTTGCTGGCTTTGAGATCATCTGATTTGCTGGGTTTGATGGCTGAGCTCGACCCTCTACGCTAGGCTCAATTTAAACTGCTGCTGCAGCTTATGATTTGATCATCTAAGGTGATACACAAATTAACCCATTTAGGTGTTAAGGAATATATACTCTTATCTTTTAAATCTTGAGGGAAAAGTATTATTTTAACCTCTGCTCAGGGTTAAGTAGCAGCTATGATTCTCTGTGGTGAGGCAAAAAGATGGCAGGAAAAAACACTTAGTGCAGCTTTAATCCTGCATCTCTGATTCCCCTGAAGCTCTGTCAACATTTCTCTTTTCTTCGCCGAACGGCATAGTGTCTCGTCTTTGTGCTAGAGCCTGTGCAAGCACACCGCTGTGTTTGTCAGTCTATTCTGCTGATGTGCTTCCATACTAAAGTAAGCCACAGTGACCCCTCTCTTATTTCCATCCTTATTGGATCTAGTGCTCTCCTGAGACGGCACAGACGTTGATGCCTCCGGTCATTTTTCTGTCCCTTATAACAGACTGTCCCAGGGTGCTATGTAAGTCCTACTTAATTAGGCCTTAAATTGGATGGATTTATGCTTATCCAGACTCTAAAATGTCTTTTATTGGGTATTTATCCCATGAGGTTAGGACCACACTGATCAAATTACACTGATTCAGACTTAGCTGCATACCTAACTACTCTGCTATGCACTGTCTGTGTTGAATGCATGGGTGAATTTATGTTGCACACACATACAGTGTTACGCATACATATTAGCTTGTCATATGGTAGACATTGGAAATGTGTTTTTGATTCCCAAGCATCAGTAAGAGCCTTAACATCCCAATAGAGACCCCTAGAGGCCGGGCTTCTCTCTGCATCCAACCACACACAAGTCCCTGAGAGTGAATTAGTATATTTTGCTATACTCTGAGCTATATTCTGAGCTTCATGCAATGAATGGGTTTGCAAAATTTGTCCTGAATAGTGGAGGAGTGTATTTGTACCTGGCAGAATTTTAATGCTTGCTCTGAATAACGAGCGTTGAACTCGGTTGCACTGAGTGTCATAGTGAGAGACGGGGATCCCATCGGGGGTCACTCATACTGTATGTAATTTATTGACATGCTTTCATTTAATATAAGAAGCAAAAATACTGTGGGTCAAGTTGATGCCCATGATGCCTTCGAAAAGCCTAAAACATACCTTAATAACACAAATACAACTGTGCGGGCATTAATAAAAATATATCCTTATGTAAAAGCACAACACTGTATCTTTAGTTCTGTTCTTGCGACCCCCCCCCCGACTATGATGAAATGTAGTTTTAGACCTTCATCACTTGGAGACCTTCATCACTTTTAGAAGAGCTTTTTTAAAATTTTTTCTGTGAAAGCTGTTCCCCGTCTAGGCTCAATATCACTGTGTGTGCTTTCAAAATGGCAACACAAAGTAAAGTACATGAGACTGTCTCATGGCAAATGAATACACGGGCCTCTATTTACTCTCAGCAAAGAAGAATTCAGTCCACCACCTCTACTTTCAGCATCCGCTTTCTTTTCTTTCTTTCTTTTTTTTTTTTGCAGCATTGCTGTGTTGTCTAGCTTGAAGGTACAGTGGAGCTGTGCCCTTCTATTGAGTTTGCTGTGTGCACGGGGTGCATGTCACTGTGCGCTCCACAGCTACAACTAGTCGGCCCTAAATTCTTTTTGAGAACCTAAATTGACAGGCAGGCTGAGATTGAATTTGCGACCGCGTGGCCTTCTTTTACACGTTGGCTCTAAACTCTAGTTTTTAATCTCAAAATGACGGTGAAAATGTCAGTACATTCTTTTCTTTTTAGCTAGCGCCTCTTCCCGCGCACACTAATTTTCTCTGAGCATATCATCATTAAAATTTGTCTGAAGGATCATCTGTCATTTAAATTATAATCAACCTGGTAAATAAATGATTCATCATAATGTTTTAATGGCATAGTTTAAGAGTCTCGACCTCCTCCGGTAAATGAGTTTGATGAGGCTGACGCGGGGACGCAGTTTAAAAAAATCATAATCTTATGTTCCTTGAATTTAAATTAGCTGTAACACACAGTCTGCATTTCTTTGTGTACGAGCAGACCTGTGCATTATTGTGCTCATGTACATACATGTGTGTGTGTGTGTGTGTGTGTGTGTGAATGAGAGAGTTGTCTTTATGCACACACGCGCACACACACAGGGCACCAGAGTGCTGTTAATTTCCGCCTGAGCATGGGAGCGGCCACTAAAAGTATCATTGAAGTGATGAATGCGCCGCGCCGAATGGGCATTAGTGTTTAATCTGAGTCATCTGAGAAATAGCACCACATCAACTTCAAACGACTTCCTTTCATCTGCAGTTAGAGACGCAGAGTCACAGATGTGGACCCTTCCCCCCTCTTCTTGTTTCTTTTCCCCTGCACGTTCTCTTCAGATCACATGAATTCTTCAGCGTGATTGAAATGAATGCGAGACCACATCCTTCACACGTTGCTGTTAAATATACTGTAAGTGCAGCCACAGCATTAAGTCCACTGGCCCGGTGAAGTGAATGACACTGATTATCTTGTTACGATGGCACCTGACGAGAGATTAGATATATTAGGAAGCAATTGAACACCGGGAAAATAAGCCCAAGGTTGTGAGTGACATTGATGTGTGCTGTTGAGATGTGGTTTATATTACTTCATTTTATTGTGTTTGTGTTTGTGTTTATTCTCCGATCCTCGAGGTTACTTGCACTTGGACTTGAGTAGAAGGCTCCACCCCTCATCAGGAACTAATCATTTCAAATATACCGTTGACTGACTCCCATCAGAAGAAATCCAATCAAAGGCGATAAAATAAAACAGCCAGAGGTCTGTGGTCACTCCTCACATTGTAGGTGGATAGTGGAAAAGATTACAGTGACAACAATGAGGTTGGTGACCATGACAACAATCGTGGTCTCAACAGAGTAAATGGAGGATGACACCGCAGACTGGAGCAGTGGCATGACCATAGCAGGGTGGAAGTCAGAAAAAGAGGTGAAATCCTGATAACAATGTATGAATCAGGCTGTGAAAAGACAAAAACATCAGCTCCTCTGTCTTTTCCTGGTACCTTTCCTTGACAATGATGGAAACAGTGTGTAGGTCAGAAGCAAGATGTGAAGGATGATAAGGATCTAAATAAGGCTCTAAAGAAGAATCTTAATAAGGATCTAAAGAAACCTTAGAGAATTAACCACAGTTATCCACATTTTCTGCTTTTTAAAAATGTATTTATTTATTTTTTTGCATTCTAAAATGGGGCTACAGCTTAGTGGTCACAATAGTAAATAAAATGAAATGGTGCCATTAAGAAATGACGCTCGCCCCGCTGTCCACTCGCTTCCCCTGCACACTGAAAAGATGATCCACTTTGACTGATATTGCAGCACTAACTATGTGTACATGGTAATCTCACTTTGATTATTTCAACATAGCCACTTATCCTTATTCATAAAGTTAAACTTCTAAACCCACATCACAACTTCATGTTAAACTGACTGTTCTGAACACACCTGTATGTTAACAAGTTCTGGCAAAAGCTAGATGGTTATGTTAACCATTTTTTCAGATAGTGTGTCACTATGAATTTTGGGATAACATTATTTCCTTCCAGATTGGATGGTTTGGTGTATCTTTTGGAAAAGAAGGTAAGAAAGGAGGTGTTGAAGCACCTTTCCACAGTGTTTAAATCTTTTTATGGCCACCACTTGGATACTTCCTTCACCCATTTAAGCCACAGTCACACAGGCCTGGCAGCAGCTATCACCTGGCAACCACCGTTGCTAGGTAAAAATGTTTATTCCCTGACCGGTAAGCAAATGGTTGCTGGAGGGTGCCTGCTGTCGCTAGGTGACATTTGTTACAAAGTGGTAAACGGTGCTACACTTTTTACAAGTCAAGTCGTCTCTTTCCATGTAAGCAATGGTTGACTGTGGCAATGAAAGTAATCACGGGAGAATTTCAGTGCAGCACCCTCTGTGTGACCGATTTCCCCGACTGACAGCATGCAACCTCCAGCAACCATTTGCCTACCATTTAGGGAATACAGTTTTTCCACAAGTGACTGGAGACTGCCTGTGTGACTGAGGACTTAGCAAAATTCTTCAAAAGCAAAATTTGGCCACAAATCGGTAATAGGAAGCAACGTTGTTCAAGAATTTCATTAAAAAGTTGAAAATCAAATATTTATAACTACCTGACATAGAAAAGCCACAGCAAAATAGGGTTAACATAGGGTACCACCATGTTCAGCTATAGGCTGAGCTAAACACATTCTGTTAATTTGCAATTGCTAATCCTACTCATCTGTTTTTATTTGGGGAATTTTGACTCTGTGGTTCTCTTTCAGGTCACAGGTCGTTTTAACCTACTCTGTGTCACCTTGGATTCACTGAAGTCTGTCTCTCCCTCTTTCAGCCTCCCATTTCCACTGTGAGCAGCAACTATAAACTTTTGTGTCTTCAGGATTACCTTTCCATCACGGGATGAATGAAGTGTGAAAAGCAATCTGAGAATCGCCAGGCCACTGATACACAACTTCTGCGGATGCAATTATGCCAATGACAGATCATTTTCTGACCTTTATCCTCCAGCCAGTGTTGATGGCAGTTTGCCACTGTGACAGACTGCTTTTTGTTTTCATGTATTTTACAGTTGTGTGACAGCTGAAAACCTGGCTCTTAAAGGCTGAGGTGCTCATCTGTTTGAAAGACAGCCTGACTTTTTGTGCTGCTCTTTTTCTTTCACTCTCTATTTACTTATGTTGTGTATGTCCCTGTCAGTGTAACATTCTCATTATTTCTTTACTGCCACTTCTGTCTCTTTCTCTCTCTCTTCCTCTGTATCTTTTGTCCCATTTCTCTCTTTCTGTCTCCGTATTACGTGTATTTCTATCAGGTATTTTCCAAAGTCTGTGTCCAGGACCAAACCAGTGTTTTTGTTCTGGCTGATGCCTTCATTCAAAGGTTCACGGTCTTGCTTCAGGTAAATTGCTCCTTCTGACAAACAACCACAAGCACAGATACAGACACACACCTTTGAACATAGTGTTGTAGTCCAGTTTCTCAATTCTGCAGGTTTGTGCTTTTGAAATGGATGCCATCCATTTCATCTTGTTGTCATGCTGGTTTTGTCACATGTGTTGTATTTTTGCATGCATTTGCACATATTCCTGTTTACCTGTGCTCATATATTTTTGCTATTTTGCAAACTGGTGAGCTGTAATCTCTCATGGAATACATAGTCTGTCTCACTTGTGAGGATTTCCTGCATTAATTTAAAAAAAAAAACTTACTGTTTCCCTTTTCCCCCTCAATTAAAATCAAAATACAAAATACATTTCTAAAGAAATTATTGATTAGATTGCAGTTCTGTGACATAAGTACATTTCACACTGCTTTCCAAATTCGGCATGTCTATGAACGCCCCATTCTACTTGTATATTTTACTTCCCCACTCTTGTCACTGCTACTGTTGACCAAGTATCTCTCTGGACTTTGGCTGCAGATCTCCTTGAATGTTGATTTCACCCTTTAGAAAAGGGGATGTGACCTTGAATATGTTTATCTTCAGACTTTCTCAAGTTGTATGACGTGCATACATACATAATACATACATAGCAAATACTTACTTTTTTTGCAGGTTTTCTTTTTCAATTCAATTTTATTTACAGTATATACAGCCAAATCACAACAGTCACCTCAAGGTGCTTTATATTGTAAGGTAAAGACCCTACAAAAATACAGAGAAAACCCAAACAATTGAACGACCCCCTATGAGCAATACTTGGCAAAAGTGGGAAGAAAAAACTCCCTTTTAACAGGAAGAAACGTTCGACAGAACTGGGCTCAGGGAAGGGCACCCATGTGGTGCAACTGGTAGAGAGTGCTGTGAAAGAGAGCCAGTGATTAATGGCAGTTTTATAATAATTTTCTCTCCATCTAATTCCACCCTGCCTTTTCTCCCTCCTGCTTCTTCTCTCACCCACCTGATGCTATTTTCCGTGTAGAGCGGTGTTGCTACTTTACATCTCATTCATACTTGTCTTTACCTTAACCTGCTTCTCCGTAACAGCTTTGCTCTGTGGGATATAATTTGCTATGACCATAGCAGCTTGGCCGATAGAAATAGGGTCAGCACAGGGCCCTGCCTGCATCTCTTGGTGAGTCCCAGAGGCCAAAGCTCACTCTCTGCCAGCTGGAGGTGCAGAGCTACTTCCACCCTTGTCTACAGATTCTGCAGTTCGCTGGCACAGGCATCCTGGACGTCAAAATGCCACCTGGTACAATAATTACAACGGGAAGTGCTGTTTATCCTGAAAGGGCAATGACATTTTTTTTCCTGTTTTCTATTCCTTTGTTGTATCCTCACATATGGGTAGCCTCTTCGGCCTTGTAAGTGTCAGCATGATTATTACACTGGTCGAAGGTGGACCCTTCTTAGACCAAAGCAGTGGTGTTGGGTGTTATTGAATTTGAATAAAGACATTTACCACATTGAATAATGACATTTACAACAATCTACAAGGAGCAGCATTTGCACCAACATGTGACAGCTACTCTTTTTTCCTGGCGCTGCACAAAATTCTCTTGGAGACTTAAAAAGTGAGGTTATTGTATTTGATGACACAGAAGCTGCTGTTTTAAGATTCTCTTATCTGTACAGAATCTTTTCTTTTTTTAAAAAAAGTTTAGAACTGCGTCAGCAAACTCCTTCACAATGACTCTCTTGAGTCTCGTAGAAAATGTCTAACCAATAATCTTGTCACGAAAGACTTGATGACAATAAAAACACGTAAGAGAAGTCATACACACATTCCCATCCACCCTTAATCATTGTATTGAAGCTGCAGTATGCTCACTGTGTAAGGTACAATATAACACAAGACCATCCTTCTAATTAGTGTCAGTCTGGAGTTGCAATCTTGTAGCCATGTCTAGAATGCACTACAACTGACCCAATTACTGTTGGGTCAATTGATTATCACCATCTTGCCTGGTAATAACATGAGAACTCTAATTATATAGAGTTTGTTTTTCTCCTTTGACCTCAGAGATTCAGTACCTCGAATCAAGAGATGTACTTCAAATCAGAATTTCTTCTGTTTACATGCTTATCTTTTCTCAGTGTTTTAGGGCAGTCACAAAAGTTGTGGGAAAAGTCTCATGTTAAACCCAAAGAGTTATAAAAGATGGCTGTTGCCACTGTGGTGTCACCCATTTGTTTTTTGACTCCATATTTTGAAGCCTCAACATGGGTTTTTTTGGCTGCAGTCATGTTGGTTTTTGTGAGCCAAGGATGGAGTGCTAAGTTCAATTCAAACCATTTTATTTATATAGTGCAAAAACACAATAGCAGTCACCCCTATATCAAGGTTCTTTATATTGTAAGGTAAAGACATACAATAATAAAGAGAAAACCCCAACTATCAGACAACCCCCTTAGAGCAAGCACTTTGGCGACAGTGGGAAGGAAAAACTCCAGAACGAGGCTCAGGGAGGAGCAGCCATTTGCCACGGCCGGACGGGAGAGAGGAAGGACAAAAAACATACTGTGGAAGATAGCCAGAGATTAATAATAGCTAATGATTAAATGCAGAGAGGTGTATAAGCACATAGAGAGTGAAAAAGGTGAATGAAGAAGAAACACTCATGGGAACCCCCCAACACCCTAGACCTATTGCAACTAATGGAGGATTCAGTGTCACCTGATCCAGGACTAACTATATACTTTATCAAAAAGGAAAGTTTTAACCCTGTCTCCCTAATCCAAACTGGGACCTCTGCCTCCCATTCTACTTTAAAATATCCCTGGAACATAAGTAAGCTGAGTGCACTATTGGGGTGATATGGTACGATGAGGTCTTTAAGATAAGATGGGGCATGATTATTCAAGACCTTTTATGTGAGAAGGATTTTAAATTTGATTCTTGATTTAAGAGGGAGCCAGTCAAGAGAAGCCAATATAGGAGAAATATACCCTGTCAGTATTGTGTAGCATTTTGGATTAACTTAAGGCTTTTCAGGGAATTTTTTAGGATAACCTGATAATTAGGAATTACAGTAGTCCAGCCTAGAAGTAATAAATGCATGAACTAGTTTTTCACCATCACTCTGACAACAGGATGTTTCTACTTTTAGAGATACTGAAAATGCAAAAGAAAGCGGTCCTACAAATTTGTCTTTAAATTTAACATTGTCTACAATATTGCCAAAGAGTGCCAAAGCACTTTAAGCACAATAACTTTTTCCGTAACTTATCTTTCTTGTAGAACTGTGCTCCAAATAAAGAACTTTGTGTTGACAAGATTGTTAGTTAATCATTTACAAATCAATATTGTCTGTATGGACAGCAATTTTCCCCCCAAAAAAGTGCACATGTAAAACTGCGGTGTTAAGCGATGGGGTTGAAAAATTTGGGTGCGCCTAACTTTTGTGCTTAGGCGCACCAGTGCAACCGTGGCAAAAACTTAGTCTAGAGCCCTGTAATGCATTAACTCCATCCACACAAATCCTGAAAATCCCATAAGTTCTTCTTGATTTTGTCTTGTTCTTTTTACGCGTTTGTTGTTTTAATGCAGTATCGTACTGGACCTGAAGCGGGGAGAGTTTTTGAACATTCATCAAACAATTGATTTGCTGTCATCGGGCTTTTCTCTGCCCACTTAATAATACGCTAAATTTTGGCAGACAACAAATTCACATATAGAAGCTGTTTTTTGTTCCCTTTGATTACAACATGACTCACTAAAGATAGATTCAATTTAGTTCTTACTTTTTCTAAAACCTTTAGTGTGTGATTTACCCATTTAGTTTGTGTCTGAAGTATCCTCTAAACTATTTCTTTTGGAAAGGGGAGAGCAGAAATTGATATGTTCCCACGTCTTGTTCTATCTGAAGCTATTTTATTTCCATATCTTTCTATAATGCATGAGACTAGCATTCTGTGGTTGTGAGTTGTGATTCCCTGTAGTCATTTCTGAAAGGAAGCAAGCTGCCTGTCTCTTTGTAGGAGCAAAGAATTTTGACTCTCACTCTGGGCCCTTGTTTTTCTATATGAATTTGGATACAAATCTGTCCAAGGTTTTCAATGTAGAAACTTGTACAGTTACTGGAAGATAGCAAATGTGAGAAGGAACCCATGCAGTACATTAATTCAGGTAGTTTCCACCTTTCCTACTAAAAACAGTGCATCCTTCCAAATCTCCTTTTTCAAAGAAGCAAGTTTAATGTAATTGGCAATGTATATTTGGGAAGAGTTATTAGTCAAAGTGACTCCTGAGTATTTGAAGTTCAGTTTTTTTCAATGTATTTAACTTTCCTTCCCTGTTTCTTGTTCTTGTTTCTTTAATAAGTTATACCCTGATATATTTACTCAGACATTGCTTAAGAGCAGGTATAAAGATTAATACATTTGTTATAAATGGAAGAATGTCATCTGTAATTTGTGCAAATCATTCTGTAAGTATTATTCCAAATAAAAAATTATGAATCAAAACCTTTTTGGTCTTTACTTTCTCTGTGTGCCGACCAAAAACACATTAATTAGTCGATAGTCTCGTAACACTAATTTTAATATATTACTTCCTGGAGTCAGTCCAGCCAGAGTTAATTTTTTCACTAGATAAGTCTGCTTTTTATTGGCTAATATATTTCTAAGAATCTTGGGTTCTCCCCCAAGCAGGTCTAAAGGATCCCACTCTATACCTGTCTGCTAATATTATACCCTCTGATCAGCTTTTGGGTGGGTCTTTATTTCTAAGGCATGAGCTCCTTCACAAAAGATGTACAGAATTCACAGATGAACCCATTTGTACCAAAGCACTTATTCTTTTTTCATGGATTTCATGTTTTCAGAGTTTTTTAAATTGGGGCTGCTCTGCTTCTCCTTGAGTAGAATAGACTAAATGATGATCTTTAAAGACTTATTATTTATTTCTGTCACTGTTTGAGCCTCCTGTGCATCATGAAGTTCTTTTTTTACAAAAGATTTTAAATGCTACTCACAATCTTTCTGGGTGGAAAACTTTGGCCCAGGATGTGGGACATATCTTGTTCAAGGAGCTGTTTGACTTAGATTTAAAGGGAAGGCAACAACTCGCTTGATTTGCCTATCTCTTGATATCTTCAACTTGTGTATCTGAGAACTCCTTCATCTTTATGAGTGACTAATTAATCCAAAGATCTCTACATTACTGGAGTCATGTCAGTGTGTCATCAAACCTTGTTTTATGTGCATGCCCTGATCTTTTTATATCAGCTTCAGTTGTTTCTGGAGGCCCTTTGTTGGCTGTCATAGATGTGTTGTCTCTACGTTTTGTTTTGGCTTTTTGGGGGGGGGTTGGGTGAGGGGGGACATTCATATGATGTCACTATACTATTTTAGAGGCTAAAAATGGCTCTCAAATACATAAATAATTCATAATAGTGAAAGTTCAATGAATCATTCTTTTATACTATATTGCTTAACTGTTGATCAATATAGAATTATAAAGCACAACTATGGATAAACTATAGATTACAGCACTATGGGTCCATATACTTACCTTCGGGTTTAAAGTAACATCTACATCTTAACTACGTCTCACATTTTTTGTTTACTTAGTTCTTTAATCTCAGCTGAAACCAGGAGCAAATGTAATGGCAATACTAAGGTGAGTGTCAAGGTTAAGCTCTGGTAGCTCAGTTTGTGTCTCAAGATTGTTACCTCTGCCAGGGAGGTTCTGTTTTTACTAGTGCTTGCGTGTCATTCGGTCTGTGTGAATGAGTGTGGTCATTGTCTTCAAGGTCAACTTGATGATTTCCATCCATCCATTCTCTTTTGCTTATCCTTATCAGGGTCGCAGGGGGTGCTGCAGCCTATCCCAGCTACCACAGAGCGAGAGGCAGGTACACCCTGGACAGGTAGGGCTAACACAGAGAGACAGGCAACCATTAAAAAATTGATGAAAATAGAAATATGTAAATAATAATGTAGTAAATATAATATAAATGTTTAAAATATCCTGTCACACTTCACCTCCAACCTCACGTTTACATTTCACATCTGCCTTTCTTTCAAATTGACCCCAAAATATACTGTAGTATACTGTTATATAATAATCTCAGGTTATTTAGAAATCAGTCCCTATTATCCATTTTCTACTTACTGTCTATATAATCAAGGAAAAACATCTGTTGTGCTCCCCTTATCTGGCTTTTATTGCACTACACACTTCTTAACGTACATTTGTAAAGAACAAAGAAAACATAATGAATACAAACAATGTACAATACGACTAAAAGTAACTACCACCCAGAAAGTGGGCTGCCGTGGTGGAAGTTTGTGCTCTCAGAGTGCTTTTTGTTTTAAGAGTCAACTTTGTGATGTAGCACTGGTAAAGGTTTCAAACACAGAGGTGCAGCTGTGTCCTTCATTGGGTCACATTCATGTGAACAGAATGAAAGAGTGGCTTTAGCGGGATTTAGCTAAGTTTAAAGCCTCTGTCTTACTAATGCACTTGGTTTGGAGTTGCTGAGGATTGATGTTGAGAGGTTTGAACATGTACCACTTCCAAATTTAGGAGTAAATAATGCTGCCTAGTCTGCAATTACTTAAGGTTTGAGGACCATCCTCTCCATTCTGTTTATTCTCCTGAAAAAAAAAATCTAACTTTGAGACAAGCAGAGTATTAAACATTTGATATGAGAGGATTGCGCCTATAACTGGTATAAAATCCCTGGGCTGTCATCAGTAGAATTTAGATGCCTGGTGTTGCTGGAAGTAATAGAGATAAATGTGCCATGGCTGAAAATCTATCTTGTTTCTTCCCTCAGAGTCAGTGCCTTGCCCCGTGAGCCAAGATAAAATATCTCCTGTTATGCTAGTTCACACACAAATCCAGACAAGGGTGTTTTGTCATCTTTTTCACCATTTTTCAGTTAATAATGAGAAGCTGTGCACAGTTGTCAGGCAGGACAAGACTCGGGTTTTCTTCCCTTTTACAACCACAAAAAACTACCAGTCCGGTCACGTAAGATTTCGTTTTTGTACAGGTGAATTGGTCATAGTTTCCTGGAATAATTATTTATCTTCGATGCCAGTCCACATGTTGTCAAAGATGGGCTAAAAAGATATCTGAAATATCTTTTAATAATGAAAATAATATTGAATAAATTCCAAAAAGCAGTGAGAAACATGCAGCGCTGGGCCGTTACGTGTGGAGCTCTTCCATTTGGACTAATGGCTTTTGTCCACTGCTCGCAACCAAAGCTCAGTAAATTAGTGCTGCCTCTAGATAGCCTGTCCACGAGGATGCGCGTGTCTATAAATATGACATTAAATCCATGGTTGGTGTGTCTCCCAGATAAATGAGCTTGCATTTCAATTCTTTTATGTTTCTGTGCATGTGTAATTTATCTGTGTTGGGGTCTATGGCCCCCCAATGGAGCGCAACATGAAGAAACGCCCACTCATTGTCATTCAGAGCTGCCAAGACGTGCACCCCATTTGACTTCTTATCTGAATAACACGATCAAAGATGGCCAATTTGCAGATGTATTACGTGTGTGACTGCCTTGTGCATGTGCGTTTCCAGGGTGAAGTCATGAACAAAGACCCTGATCCTCCAAGGAAGGGCTTGCGCTCGCCCTGTCCTTTCCCTGCTCGTCCGACCCTTCACTAAGGGTCTCGGGAAAAGGCGTCCGCTGGCGGCGTGTGTGTATGTATTAGTGCGTGTTGTTTGTGTGCAACACGGGTGATGGATTGGGGTCATTTCGGGTTACAGGGTTGTGATTTTGCTGCCAAGACAAACAGCTGCGCTCATGTCTGGGGCAGGTGTTTCATAGCGACTGCAGACACAGTGAAATAAGTCAAATCAATAGACCCCCTCTCTGCATATTTGTGTGTTTGATTGTATGTGTAAATTGCTGTTTAGATGTGTTTCTCCTCCTCTACTTAATGACCTCCTTACTCAGCTAATACTCAGCTAATCATTTTGTTTCTGTGTTTTCACATGCACTTAAATGTATGGGATTTTTTTAAATATATGTATATATTATTAATGGTACCAGAGGCGCTTCACATCTGCCTCACCCTTTACAACCTCTCTCCCTATATTATGTTTACACTTACCTGGCCATAAACTCTAGAATGCCTTATATCTTTGTAGTTTGCTATGGCTCACCTACACCATAGTCCATTTTCTCCCCATAAATGGACCATAGAGAAGTGCCCATTCTATCACTTTAATACACTGAGAGCAAAGGCACTTTTCCCACAATAGTTTTGGTGTATAGATTATCCACCCTTCGTTGATTTCTGAGCTTTCTGAGAGCCCTAAGGTCTGCTTCAGTTTCCCAGTGTGTGCTGCGTTCACTGTTAGCCTCTTTCTCACGCTCAGCCAACTTTATGTATTCAGCCATAGATATAAACACTGCTCCCCTGAGTAAAGACTCTCTCTTTCTATTGTCTTGCTCTTTTATTTTCTATAT
Organism: Etia nguti; assembly: GCA_015106755.1. Taxonomy (NCBI): domain Eukaryota; kingdom Metazoa; phylum Chordata; class Actinopteri; order Cichliformes; family Cichlidae; genus Etia; species Etia nguti. Next base: position 25,468 of record VUQG01018764.1, read on the forward strand.
TCTCACCCTTAGCATTCAGTCTCACTCTCCGTGTGCTATTTTGTTTGCTGGCCCACACTGTCCTACATCATTTCTACGAATTCTACACAAGTCGTCATTTTATTCTGGTCCATCAAAAGTTCCTCATGAGTACACACCAAAGAGAGAAGTGGTAGAGCATGTACAGCATCATTTATAGCTATAGACTAGACTGCTCAAAAAAATTAAAGGAAGACTTTGAAAACACATCAGATCTCAATGGAAAGATGGATCTCTATACTGATGTGTGATGTGTTAGGAAGGAAAGGATGCCACATTATTTAATGGAATTGAAAATTAATAACCTACAGAAGCTGAATTCAAAGACAAAGTGAAAAAATGATGCGCCAGGATAGTAGAAATTTCATTTCATCAACTCAAAATGATACTCAGTAGTTTGTATTGACCCGATATGCTTGTATGAATAACAACTTTGGGGCAGGCTACTAATGAGACGACGGGGATCTCACCCCAGATCTGGAACAGGGCATCACTGAGCTCCTGGACAGTCTGAGGTGAAACCTGGCAGCATCAGATGGACCGGAACATAACGTCCCAGAGGTGTTCTACTTGATTTAGGTCAGGTAAGCGTAGGGGCCAGTCAATAGTATCATTTCCTTTTATCCTCCTGCAACTGCGTGCATACGCTCATCACATGAGGCCGGAAATTGTCGTGCACCAGGAGAAACCCAGGACCCACTGCACCAGCGTAGGGTCTGTCAACTGCTCCGAGGATTTCATCCCAATATGTAAGGTCAGGGTGTCGTAGCCTAGCCTGTTCTTTCGTGTTAAAAAGCACAGGGTGCCATTGCTTTTTCTTGCTAATTCTGGTATTCTATGGGAAATAACAATTGGGCTCCACAGTAGCACAAACAATGAAAACAGAACCCACTAGAGGACCTCAGGCCACCCTCATGAAGTCTGTTTCTGATTGTTTGGCCAGAGACATTCACGCTGGTGGCCTGCTGGAGGTCATTTTGTAGTTCTTTGCAGTGCTCATCCTGTTGCTCTCTACACAAAGGAGCAGATACCAAACCTGCTACACCACTGTCCAGCTCTGCTAGAGTAAATGCCTGTCTCCTGAAGTCTCCTCCTCCTCCATGCTCTTGAGACTGTGCTGGGAGACATAGTACACCTTCTGGCAATGGGGCACATCATTAAAATAAAGGTGGCACTGCAACAACGTCCAAAAATCTTTACTAAAACACAAATTAAGCCATTAAGCCACATTTCAGAGGGGACCGGCAGATACTTCTTGTAAGAAACAGCAAACAGAAGTACATCAGCTGCATGTGTATTGGCCTCATATCTAAAGAAGACATATAACCTAAAGTAAATGGACATCAGTTGGTAATCTGTTCATATGGATAAAGCAGCAAAACTCCCTTTTTAATTGAGGCTTATTCTGTCTTGAGATGAAGGAAACCAGGTTCAGAAGAGTATTTTATCTAATACATTTGAACACCTGGATGTCCAAAACAATTCACATCACCAAGGTTTCCGGGGCAACATAAGAACCATGGTGCTTTGTTAATAATTCCACAGCCACAGGCCGATCAGCGTTATCACCTCATTTGCTTGGTGAACTTTTCACACCGGTGCTTTTAACCGGTGTATGTGTCACATATTGACATCGCAGTGGATGTATAGCTGGTATTTTTACTGACAGTGTGAGAAGACATCGGTTCCATCAAGCCATTTAATGCAACATCACATTCCTACCCAAAGCTGTGGCTACTAAAACATGTCTAGGCAAAAAGAAATGTATCATGTCAGTCCTCAAATAATTGTGAAAAACTCCGCTGTCACTCAGCTCCACAACATTCCAACAAGGGAGCTGTCATGCTGTGTCCCACACTAAATTTACCATTTTTTCTAGCAAAGTTTGAGCTGTGTTGTGGCTGAAATGCACACTGCATATAAATGTTGTTTTTCCTCCTCACTTTGAATTGTTCTTTGGTATTATGGTGAAAATCCATTCGAATCAGCAGGCTTCTCTTTGGTTTAGTCTTGGTACTGTTTGATAACGTAATAGACTGTGTTTACTGCTTTATACCAGAAAGAACACTTAAAAAAAACCCCAAAAAAACCCAAAAACCTTCAATCTGCACTTAAATCCGAACTGGAAAAGCTCAGGATGGACTCATGTCCAAAACTTACAATGAATGAATTTTATTTTTTTATTTTCCACAATCTGCCTCCTTCTTTAGTCTCACCTGCTCATTGCATAAATACTGAATGTGAATCAGCAGTGAGAGGTCAGCACAGAGAGAAATCTTGTTACACACAGAGCAGACATTGAAGCCTTTCAACGTGAGCGTTCAACTTGAAAAGAACATTAAAGCCACATCACTGTACTTAGTAGCTCTGGAAGGGCAAATGTCTTTCCTCACACATAATCACTGAATGTGATTTCTAGTTTGCCGTTATTCAGTGTGTGGAAGAATGTGTTCGTGTTCTTCTGCTCAAAAAGCCAACAGTAAATGGGTTAGGCCAAATTGCACTGCTCTGTGAACCAGACCAGCAATCAGACCATCCTAGACCTCTTCTGGGCTTAAACCTGGTGCCTACCCAGGCTAAACTAGTCTTAGCTGGTCCAGTCCAAACCTTTCCACCAGCACAGCTCATGGTCTGTTCAGTTTCCCATCCTGAGTTACAACAAAAATGAAAAATAATAGACAAGCTTTTTAATATAAGTTAATATACAAAACATTTCAAGGGTGTACATTTGACCAACCGTCTCGTAATTAGGAACTATGGCACTTGACCCTGAGCTTCTTTGGCCAGAACTCTGAGGACTATGAGACAGTACATAGCAGATTCTCTTTTAAGCATTTAGACAACAGTTTGCACACAGAAATAGCAGAATCTGAATATATTCTACATATTACGTGGCTTCATACTGACTATCATCAGACAAATGGCTGTGCAAAGCATTTAATGCTTTACTTTTGGAATTTCTGCTGCTATTAGAGCAAAGTCCGAATATAGTACATTCTTTAGAGTTGATTGATAAAAGTCTTCCCATTATCAGTAATATTGTTTTGGTTTTGTGCTTTTGGTTTTTGGCTCAGCACGTTCTTCACATCCAATTTCACTTAACAACAGCGACCTCCTACAGTCACATTTGTCCCTACCAACCAGTGGTTGCCATGGGCTCAATAACCAGTCAGTAGACCTACTATTAATCAGTTTAACAGCGACTGCTCACAACTGGCTAAATTCTAATTTTTCTTTAGCAACTGGTAATCGCCAGGTGGTTACCAACTGCTCTCTAGGCCGGTGTGCTACACATGTAACGCTAAGGAGGACAGGCAATGTGTGATTTTGAGAAAAATGAAGTTCAACCAGAGCAAGCTTGAAGACAATTAAACCAAGACGTAGCTCAGTCATCCCTCCACAGGGCTCGTGCTCAACACGCCTAATCTGGGGTTGGCTACAAATGAAGGCTCTAGCGTGTCCTTCTGAAAACGACAAACTACTTTAAACTTAAAAGTGCCGTGCTCTGCTAAAAAAAGAAGCCAAGCAGCACATGCTTTGAGGCGCCTGCTTTTCATTTTCTTTGCGGCTTCTTCATATTTACTTTAACGTAATAAACAACAGTTTGATGAATTCATAATACTGTGAACGGGCTTTGTTTGTAGCTCTGAAACTGTTACTGTTTATGGTCTTTAACTGAATCCCTTTTTCTTTGACCTTCTAATCTCTAAACCCTCTTCTTCCCATGGAGGTGATTTGGAAAGCACATGTTTTGCCTATGACATAAAAGTCACGAGCAGCAGCTGCTTCTAGCTGGGTGTTCGATGTCTTGGATGAAGTGGTGCCGAGGCCCGGACTGACAAGGCTTAAATTCCTGGAGCAGCCTCTCAAGGTGGTATCTGCGATTGCTTGAAAAACAACATACCAAGAAGTGAAATGCTTGACTGTTGTTTGCTATATCCTGAGTAGATTTACAGACCAGTAAATAATTACAGGACGCTGAAGGCATGTGGCATACAACAAATAATGTGTTTACACAAAAGCACACTCATAGTGCTATTCTTTTCAAGAATCAGCCATATCCGTGGGTTGTACACATCATATGAGTTCATCTGACTTTGTCAAGTCCTTGCTCAGTATTAAATAAGACATTATGCATCCTCCCCCAGTCTCATGGGAGAGCAGGAGAGAGGACCAAGGGCTGACTAACTCACTAACACCCTTATCATGCAAAGGTAATAGTGCTGTAGCTGCACTGTGGAAGCGACATCAGAGTGCTCATACTCTATGTATACAGCTGGTACCCCTTGCCATGTACACTCATCTGAAAATTAAACCTCCATTTGCAGAGTGAAAATGAATTTCAGTGCTTCTCTGCAAGTGAGTCAGCACAAATCAAGCTAGCCATGCATGCCGCGAATGTTCATAACCCAAGAAGATCCCCAGTCTGAGGTCAAGTGGATGCACTAACACGGCTCATACTGACAAGCTTGTGGCTGACATTTCCCAACAAATGAAACAGGAAACCTTCGAGACTCTATTCAAATATGCTTATATTTACAACGAGAAGAAAAACTGTTTTTTAATGTCCGTATGCGCCAAAATGCTAGATTTAATTTTGTGATGTTGTTCATTCAAATGCATTCAAAATGCTCTAGTACTAAACTTACCTGTGTTTGTTTATTTGTGTGTGGTTGCAAGTGAGTAAACAGATAATTGGTGTGCTGTGGTATGACTAGCTGGACCTGTTTCAGGAGCAAACACTTTCTATACATCAGGAGATTTAGCAAGGTTTATAGTTTAAAGAATAGATTTTGCACTTTTCTTCATTTTCTGTTGCAGGGGTGGATGCTCATATTAAGCATGGCCGAGCCGAAGGCTGAGGCTTCAGACTGGTCTCAAAGCTTCATTCCAGACAGTTTATTCTCTTCTCAGTGTATCATACGTATAATACGAGTATGAGTTAGTATCTCCATCACGGTCATCTTGTGCACACAGCACTGGCTATTAGCTTAAAAGTGAGGACCTACAATGACTTGCTTCAGACAGTGGATTAACTGTGGAGCTGTATAAAGGAACAGTCTAAGATAAATAAGGATTTTTTTGTGTGCTGTGATTCATGGAAAGTCACTCTAGTAGAGTCCAAGAATGAGAAATATGGAGTCCAAAATGAGCACAATAATTCCTCTTTAACCTTCCATGAATACACAAAAAGGATTTCTCATAAAAATGCTTTGCCATCCTTGCAAAAAAAAAAAAAAGTCTGGATCATTTCAAGTGCCTGGACTAAATTTATAATACTGGCCCCCTTAAGAATAGCAAAGCAAAGCTGTGCGTGAAGCAGCATCTGTTTGTGCTCGTGTTCGATAAACAAGTGGGACAACTTGATTAGGTCTAGTTTATTGTGAAGACGTGGGCCTAATGAGGAATATTGGTTTCAGTGTGCTAAACAGAAACAATGGCATTATAAAATGAAAGCCAAGCGTTATATACAAGAAAAGATCATTTGGTAAAGATCACACTGAATTATACGTTTAGCATACAACATTAGCATTTATCATCGTAGCTCTCAGCTATGCGAGCTCGGGCACTTTGGAGAGCGTCTAGAAAACAGATAAAATCCAAACAGATTTTGAGGTATACGGTATTCAGGTCAACTCATCATGCTTTGAACTGTATGTAGGTTATGGATTTATCAGGAAATGTGTAAAAGGGCTCTGACCTTGCTGCGCTGTTTTCGAGCCCAGCTGGGGACGCGAGTACATGAGCGGCTGAGACTCCTGGAGAACGAATCAGATACAGCTGCAGTGCCTTGTCCTCCACCGCTCTGTTTCACATAATATTTCTGTCTTCCCCACCTGAGAATTTACATTCTCATTGCAGTCTCTTCCCCATCTCCTCATTTCAAATGATCCCTTTCACTTAGTCAGTCACTCTCTCACACTCTCTGGTATTTGTTCTGGCTGCTTAGCTGTCATCATTTTGTCATCTGCATATTTGACCCTATGCTGGAAAGAAATCAGAGCAGGCAAAAAATAAAATAAAATGCAAGGGCAGCAGTGAAGGCAAATTGGCTCAAGTCCAAGCTGTGATGCATAGGCTGTTTGGGGCGAATCAAGTGTCAGACTTCACAAAGGTCATAAAATGGAAAGATGGATGCAGTGCTGACTTTCAGCACAGTGCTCAGTTATGACCAGAGGGGAAATACGTGGTTGCGTGTACAGTATGTGTATATGTCAGTTAGAGCATGTGTGCTTAAGTGCAAGTATGTCGATATGTTTGTCTTTTCCTCTACGCTCGTTTAACGGTTCATCAGGGAGCAACGGGCTTTAACTGTTAGAACGGCAAATATATTGGAGATGACAGGCGCACAAACACACACTGAAATGCACCTACACACACACACACACTACACGAATGCCGTGCACACTGTACAGCTTCCTTACATGGGTTGATGTTGGCCTGTAGTTCAAAAACAATAATAAAAGCCTCGGGATGAGTTGCCAGGGGGGCAGCTGGAGCCGCAGCAGGTTGAGCATGCCTAATGAAAACTTAATGCTCATTGGCAGGGATTGCCACTGCACTCCTCTCCAAGGATTAAGATCAGGCCGACATCAAGCCAATGTCAAGATCCGTGGAGCCCAAAGTCAAAAGCCTGGCGTGGTATCTCTGCATTTCTAGGTACATGGACAGAGAGGGAGAGCGTGAGAGAGAGGGAAAAAGCAAACAAGATCTAAACTGGCACGGAATAGTTGCCCTCCTTCCTGACCAACAAAATTCCTTTCAGGGGCTTATTCTGCACGCAGCGCCTTATCCCCACAAAAGCTATAAAATCCAGAGATTGGCACATGGATCTGGAATTTCAAGTGAGAGGAAAATTACTCTCTCCTCAGGAATTAGGTGCAACAGTGCACCGAGAGATAGGGAGGTTGGAAACATACTGTCTAGAGACACGGCTGGAATGGAAGAGCTGGGGAAGGGAGATGGCAGCCTGTTGAATCTCGGTGGGAAGCGCGCTCTCTGGGTTCCGTAGCCTAAGCAGGAGAATGGTGGACGTATGTGGTGTGATCCCTTCTGGATAAGACCTGCAGGCAGTAATTCAAACCAGAGTGTGAGACGCAAGATATGAAGTACTTTTGTTATATTTGAGACGTTAGAGTCATAATCTCCCGACGGAATGAGCTCCTTCTGATCTCCACAACTGTAACAAGAAGCAAAGAGGGAAGGAGAAGGGGACTAGGGAATAGAGAAGGAGAGAAACATGAAGCACTGTCAAATTCTCAGGAATTCTTTGTGCTTTCCAATATCCTCTCCTGTTCTTCTTCCCCGTTCGCACACGCTGACAGAAGGTCAAGATAATAGTTGATTATTACAGTATGTCTGCCTGGATTTTCAGCCAGATCAGTGAAAACTTGCTCATGGATGGCAATATTGTGCTGATATACAATGTTATATATAGTTAGGACCGGATCAGGTGACCCTGAATCCTCCCTTTGTTATAGTGCAATATAGGTCTATGCTGCTGGGGGATTCCCACGATGCCCTGAGTGTTTCTTCTTCGCTCACCATGTGTTTCCACACCACTCTGCATTTAGTCATTAGTTATTATTAATCTCTGGCTCTCTTCCACCGCATGTCTTTTGTCTCCCTGAGCCTACATCTACTGGAGGTTTCTTCCTGTTAAAAGAGAGTTTTTCCTTCCCACTGTCGCCAAGTGCTTGCTCACAGGGGGACATTTAATTGTGGGGTTTTCTCTGTAATATTGTAAAGTCTTCAAAATATAAAGCACTTTGAGGCGATTGTTGTTGGGATTTGGTGCTATATAAATGAAACTGAATTGAACTGAATAACTACAACAGTTGGACACAAAAACCTCTGTATGAGCAGACAGGTTTTCTATTGCTCACAACATTATTAAAAACATATATTTAATGAAACACCTTCCATGCACATGCGTTTAGCTTACCCTTTGTTGTGCAGTCATGTCTGCAGCTATAGTCGGCAGAACTGCAGTTACCAAACTGGCACAGCTCAATAAAGTAAAGGAAGACAGATTAAGATGGCAAGATATTAAGTATTAGAAAAGTGTGTGCATGTGTGCATTGTTGGATGTAATCGTACACTTCACTGAACAATCTGACTGCTTTGAGGAATGACAGGGATGAGCACTTCCACAGATGTATTCCAAGAATGAGGCTTCTACCAGCTGTGCAGAGCGCGGTCCAAAAGAATCAGGATGATGCCGATAATACATTTTCCGAGTGTCATTAAGGATTCTGTGTCTTTTCTCTGCTACTCCAAGAGGTCTGTAAGAGGCTGAGCCAACTAAGTCTGTGGCCGTATCTAATGACTTGGCTCTTTCTCTCTTTCCTTCACCGCTTGAGTAATCTTCCGGGGCGATGGGTGAGCCTCGCAGAGAAAATGGACTATGTGTCTTTTAGGCCTGATCCTATAGCACTGAATTAGAAATCTGCTCAGACCACAGCAAAAGGTAGCTCATAGAATTATATTCACACTGTATTGTGGTGAAGAAACAGAACCTTTTATTTGTTTTTTATTGGCAGTGGGTATCTGCTGCTAGACTCAACACAGACTCCAAAAACACAGTTTGGTTTTTTTCAGTGATAGACTTTGTGAAGTCCTGCTTTGAGGTCTCAACTTTAGCTTTATTGCTGCCGCTATAATGATTTGGTTGGAGCCTGAAGTGACAATATTTGGATGAGATGGTGGCGCGCTAATCAGCTAAAGTTAGCAAACTTGGTTAGCAAGCAGCATCCAAATTTCACTCGCCAAAAGTGGGTGCAGATTTCTTGGATGAGCTGTTAGTACAATTAACCACGAAGCGAGCCAATTTATCCATCCTCATAAAAGCATTTCAGTAAGGCGAGATCATTTGAAAGAACTGAATTTAATTTGTTGAAGTACAGAATTTCAGTAATAAATTATTTGGCAGTCCCTAGCAGAGCTGAGTCCAGCTATAGAGAGGACGCCGGTGGTGGCAGAGATCAAGCAGAAGTTGGGCAAGGAAATGACATAGTGAAGAAAACAATGAGAAAGACGAAATGATGTAGAGAGTAGACAAGCAGCATGAACACCCAGGAATGATTTCAGACGAGTGAATACAGATATCCCATATTGAGTTATTGAGCCTCAGTAAAGAAGTCATCAGCACCACAAATACAGGGAACAAGATCAGTTTGATGGCCTTGAATTAGCTGAGCTGACACACAGTCACGTTCAGCTGTTGGTCAAGTGGCCAAGCCCATAACTATGCAATCTTTAATCCACAATAAAGAGAAAAAAACATCTTTAAATCTGCTCTAAACTCGTGCATGTTGACACGGGAGTGTACGGAGATTACATCATCTGGATCGAGTTTTAGTAAAAATTACTATATTAACTTTAAATAAAGATTTATCAATCCATCCATTTTCTTCAACTTTTCCAATTAATGTTTGCAGGAGGGGCTGGAGCCAATCCCAGCTGCTACAGAAGGGGTACACCCTGGATAGGTGTCCAGTGTGTCGCAGGGCTAACACAGAGAGGCAGACCACCATTCACACCCACAGCTATGGGCAGTTTATTATAACCCAGCTAACTGCATGTCTTTGGACTGTGGGAGGAAGCAGGAGTCCCCAGAGAGACTCTACACAGGCACAGGGAGAACAAGCAAACTCCACACAGAAATAAAATTAAACCAAAGTGATGCGTAATCATTATAAAGCTGTAAACGGATGAATAATTATTATCAAGATATATATATATATATATATTTTTTTTTTTTTTTATTCTGGAGCACTTTAATAAGCAGAGTTACTGCAGATCCTCCCCAGTGTGCTCAAATTACTGTACAGCTTTCACCTTGCACTTGAAAGGGACTCGGAAAATGTTGAATTAGTCTAATTGAACTTATAATTATGCTATTTTTTTTTTTTTTTCACCAAACAAAGATGGTTTAATGACACGTTTCATGATGTCTACGAGATATCAAGAAGTGTGGATGACGAAAGGGGAAGTGAACACTTCCTTGGGCATTGGTTTTGGCCATCTGTCCTCTAAATACTTAACTTAGGAAAGCATGAAATCATTTGCTTCCTGGTTTGTAAGATTATTATATAAACAGAGTTTGTGATAGAGGGCAGACACACACAGACAGTCTGACACAACATGTGCACTGTCGTATTTTGAACTGTAGATATGATGCCAGACATGCTGACACATTATCATACACATAGTCCCCGCCGCAGGAAGGTTTTGCATAAGGAATGCAATATAACAATAGGCAATAAAGGCTTGTGGGGAAATCTTTATTTATCTTGCTCTGACATTTACTTCAGACGGGGGAGTTCTACCAATATTATTCTTTCTCAGACACAAACACGTACACATATACAAAGGGGAGAATTTCATATTTTCAGGCTGAACAAAGTCATCTATCTTCCCTGTGTGATGCCCCAGCTTTCTTACAGTTTCAAGGTCTGAGTCACATTGAGAATCCCGTGCAGACAGGGCAACACCTTGCACATAGCATGACAGGATAGGAGAATAGCCATTTTGTCCTTGTCAAACAGATCAGAACACACACAGGCAAAAGAATGCGCGCAGTAACTAGATTCAAATGGAGAATATCTTTTAAGTAAACATGTAAACAGACAGCACACAGCAATACTTAATAAAGTGAGACAGCATTAGAGGTGACAGAAAGCTTCCCGTGCAGGCCCTGGTCAGGTATAAATCAAGACTGACGTGTGAGTCACGCCTTACTGGTGTTGTGTGACTGTACCCTGCATTGAACAGAGACGCCATAGCACAGATCAGCGTGCAGCAATCTGGACAGGATAGGATAACCTCAGCGTGGAGCAGAAGGATCTTGAAGCATCTTTACCTGGAAAAAAAAAAATAAAAATATATATATATATATATATATCGATGATGTTGGTGATGGGATTGAATGCTTGGGTTTTACTTGGTTTTACTGGTATAGAAAAAGAAGCACAGGCTGAAAACACAGATGGAGGTTAATGTTAATGTCAACCTCCGTGTTATTAATAGCTTTTCTATCTGTCTGTGCGCCCTGTGATGTGATTGAATCTGGTTCGGTGTTTTAAAGCCATTTTGGACTTCATGTTGACCTTTTCACCACATTTTTTGTAAGTTTTGTATAAGAACTTTTCCTCAGGGGTTTACTGGTAAGTAACAGTGTGCAGATCTAGGTTTCTCTGACTTTAGTATGACAGGAGCAGAGCTAAAGCACAAATGGATGGGGATGGCGGGAGTGGGGGAGTCTGTTTAATGGATCCAGGCCCCTCTGCCTGGTTTTCCAGTGTTTTGATCACCATGGTCTTCATCATGCAAATCAACTTGTACAATTACAGTAAATGCTTGGTAGCTTGAAATACATTTGTTACAATTTTAATCAAACCATCCAGACATTTTTTTTTTCTCCAGACCCCAAATTCACTTGTCTTCTCTGTTTTAAAAACAAACCCGCACCACTAAAATATCTTTGTCTTCGCTAGTTTTCATGAGCCGGGAGGTTGGAATTAAAATAAAATAGCTCACAACTGTCAATACCATTTTTCCTAGATATAAACATTCCTCTGTGGCTTCTAGAAACCTTTGAATGAAATCCAAGAAGAGAAATGCCTGTTTGTGTTTGCTTGACTGTTTTTAATGTGTTAGTTGAACAGGAACCAAACAGGTGACAAAGTACCGAAAGACGAAAAATGGATCATATCCAGGCAGCTGCAATTATTTTAATGCTCGGAACACATGTTTGATCAATCATTTCATATGATACCCCTTTTCTGCGCTCAAGCCATTTCTCTTTCCCCGTTTTATAGCTCCTTGGTGTACTCGTGAAAAAATGCCTCATGACATTATTTCTGCATCTATACATTTATATGGTTTCTGTTTAACCAGTGCTCTGACTGTTTCACAGCGGCCAGTAAGTGAGAACATTCAGGTAATACAGCTGATCTTTCAGAAACATGCTAGTTTTTCTCTGGGTGTCTCTGGTGGCCTCCATTCCTCCTCATCTTTCTATCTTTGGGATATTTCAAGAATAATAACTAAGCATCTACGTCATTGTAGCTACATTTTTAGTAGTGCAGAGTACTTAAAGAAACAGTCAACAAGTGTGACTGTTATTCTTTTTTTTATTAGAATATTGTCATTGTATCTACCTCCGCTGAGACAACAAACGTGACTATTGCGTTTGTGTATTTCTCTTAGCCTGTGTTTACATTATGAAGAGTCAATTCAAACAGCTATTTTCTGCAATGACGGGGTGGGAATTCAGGTTAAATCATGGATGGTTTGATCAAATCTGGGGAATTGAAGAGAGTAAGCAAATGTGCCGTGCTGAAAAACCGCACATATTCGCATGAATGTGAAAATATGGTCCGAAAATTTCATGAGGCTGTATCCAGACAATCTAATCTGCAGTCTTTTCTGACAGTTCTCCACTCTTTTCCCTTCAAAATATTCAATCAATGACCCCTACGACCCCAGCAAAGCCTTTTTTTTTCCAAGTCTCATATGCTCTCATCTAAAAGCTTGGGCGTTACCCTTCTTTTTATGCCACTTTCTTTTTTCTCTTTTCATTGCTCGTCCACATATCCTCCTATCCATTTTAACCAGTCTGTCTGTGTCTGTGTATAAGAGGGTAGAAACCTACATGACCAAACTCAGCTCTGTGTATTTGACAGGCTCCTGCTGTCTGTCTTAATGAAAATGAAAGAAAATGTTTAAGCTTGGGAAAAAGATGCGGTGCTGCTTATACATTTTCTTTGGACACTGGCTGCTTTTACGTTCAGTTTCAATCCAATCCTTGTAACTCAATAGTTTCAGAGGAATATTTTGTCTTTTTGTTAAGCCACTTAACGCCAACCTACAGTTCAACTATAATGGCAACCTAACTCAGTGTCTACACAGACAGACAAAGGATTTTAATCTGGGTCTTCTTCGTTATTAGCTGCCTGTTGCAAAAATATAATTTCCTATTTCTTTGGTAAACCTACAAAACAAAAAGATCAAATACAAACAGGCGAGGTTCAAAGGGCATTACGGTTTGGCACCAACAAGATGATTCCCAAAGAGCAATTCCCAAGTTAGCCCAAAAATGTCACTAACAGCAGCTAATGGCGGCAAAAAGAGCAACAGAAACATTCATATACACAACAACTCACTTCAGCATTCAACTCACTTGACTCCTTTCACAGAGTTTTAAAGCCTCCTCCAGACTGAAATAGATGCTATCCCACTACACTCTCATTGACACTGCAGTCTTATTAACAGCTGAGGTAAGCCGTGGACTGACAGCCTCCACTCAGATGAGTGATGGCTAAAGTTGTTTGTCCTACAGCAGCCACTATGGGTACGATTATGCAGTTGAGGTGGGAGGGGTAAGAAAACATAATTCAGTTGACCGCATCTACTGATGAGATTTTATAAACTGTACCTTTAAGAAATAGGAAAGAAATCCAGTAAAGTCTTGACAATGAGAGACGCCCCTTCTTTTGATCTGTCTCTGGTTCACTGAGGCATCATCAGAAATGGTCTCAACTGAACACTGGTCTCAAGAAATCATTATTTAAAAAGATAAACACAATAACAGGACTGAAAATGATAGTCAATAAATCTAAATGAATCCAAATGTGATTATGAATGGAGAGAGGTAAAACAGTGAATGTCTACAGCATCTGTAAAGCATGATGGATCCTCTGTCATGATTTGGGACGGCATTTTAGCCGGTGATGTTTGGAATGCTGTGAAAATTTATGGAATTACAAACGCAGTAAGGTACAGTCAGGTTTCGATCCACCTTGCAGTACCATCTGGAAAGTGCATGATTAGCAACAATGACATTTTTCAGCATGATAATGATCCCACACACACTGCCAATGCAGTAAAAGCATACGTGGTTAGAAAAACCCACAGTGGAGCACCATCATTCATTAGTTGGCTTCTCCAGAGCCCAGACTTCACTATTACAGAAACAACGTGGGATCATCTTGACACAGAACAGAACAAAAGACAGCCAATATCTA
>VUQG01018764.1:41599-57992 GCA_015106755.1 Etia nguti
TTTGAGGTTTTTTTTTTTTTTTTTTTTTTTTTTTTAAAAAAAAAAAAAAAAAAAAAAAAAGTCTGCTCAATTAAAGGAACAAAGTTAATGGAATAATTTTTGTGTGTGGTACAAATCCCAATGGCAATGTGCTACATGAGGATCCGAAATAACAAAAGTGCAGTATGACAAACGTATAAATGAGGCCTTATTGAGACCGAAGGCTTTTTATTGATAACACACAAACTGTTTCGTGCAAAAGAACATAATGTTACATTGTGTATTTTGTCACAGTTGAAATGTGAAAGAAATCTCTAAAATGTCAGTTCCGCTTCCGTCTATTCAGTATCGATTGCTACGAACACTTGCGGTGGAAGTTGAAATCTGAGAAGTTTGAGAGTGACAGAGATTTGAATGAAAAAGAACTCTCACTGCGTCAGCGTACGGAGCTATTCATGGAAAACAGTGGAGCGGTCAGAACGAATGACGGAGGGGACGTGTGAAGAAAGAGCAGAATGGTGTTTGTGAGCACTTACGGCCCTGCCTGGATTAGCTGTGCTGGATTTGCATACTATAGATCTCTGGATCTTAGTTTAAGCACAATACAAAAAAAATGTTTGTATGACTCCGTAGGACAGCTATCAGAGGAGAGCTTTCCACCATGGTTTGATGTTTTGAATGCTTTGAAGCGTGCGGCAGCCTGGACGATTCAGAGAAAAGAGAAAGTGCGAGAAAAGTAAAGAGCGAATGAAGAGTTAGGCAGAGAGGTGACAGGTAAGCTAAAGCAAAGAACGCTGTCCTTGTGACCTCAGTGGGATCCATACGCTCGGGTCTAGTCACACAGTCTCTGCAAACATCAGAGCTCAGGAATAAACACACACATACAGGCATACTGTACATCCGCATTGCCGTATGGATTTGCGAAAGGCGTTATGTAAATTGTTGTTGTGTCAACAGAGTTCTGTGTATGTGTCTGTGTGTACACACGGCACTGCCTCAGCACTTTGGGTTTCACACCGATGTCGATAATACTCTTTCATCGATAAAACTAATCTGATTTCTCCCATTGCACAAATGAAGTTTGCATTGTATTCCTCCTTGTTGTGCTTTGTGGTATTGATGCTATTATACACGACTGCGAGAAGACCAGCGCTAGTGTTTATTGCTTGTTTCTTTTCTAAATTTGGTTTTCTTGAATTTCTATTGCTAAACACTCTCTGGCTGGAGGCGAGTTGGTGTTTGAATACAAACAGCTAGCGCACGCTAACAAAACCGGTGCTGTCTTTAATGTACAGGGTGTTGTCCAAATAAAATCAATGATTAGACATAAAAATGCATTAATAAATATGGACTAATACATTAAAGATATCAGTGGGTATAAGACATTTGCCTTCCTCTTGGTATCTTGATACCCAGCAAAGTTAAAGTATTATATTAACACAGCTAAATTAGTAGAATTTTTTACTTGCATTAGTAGATGCAAATAAAAATTTAAAAAGACAATATGAAGACATAATAATGGCTAAAATTTCATATAGAGCTGTTCACTAATACCTGTGTGGGGGTTGGATTCCTGACCCCTTGGCATTCCTAACTGGGCTTGGGCATGACTCTGAGCACCAAAGTTCTCCTAATGGGTGTGTGTGTGTGTGTGTGTGTGTGTGTGTGTGTGTGTGTGTGTGTGTGTGTGGACAGGTGAATGAGAAAGACATTTTAAAGTGCACTGTGAATCTCTTAAGGTTCAAAGGTGTAATATAACTGCAGAGCATTTACCATTTAGAGCTGTTTTCAACATATTCCATGTAACAGTAACTTCGGCCTCTAGAAAAGGTCAAGATGTTCATTTATACTTGGGTGACTTGTGCCTTTCAAGCTACGGGTCCAGAGCGAGTGTGAGTGTGTGAGGCATTTGTCACCACTTCTAATGTCTAATGTCTAAGCCAGATATGGCCCGACCATAGCATAAGGAAGTGCTCAGCTACTGTGCTGGCTCCCTCCGTCTTCTTTTTTAGTTAAATTCAGTTTCAATAAAAGGGACACACTGGGAAATGGGACACACACAAGTGGCAGACATGCATTAATTTTAATAGAAATGTTTGTCTTATATAGCTTTATAGCAAAAAAAAAAAAAAGCATTCTGATTATAGTTCTGTAATAACTATATGGTAGGCAGTTCACAGCAACCTGTATTCATAAGCCTGAATTTGACTGCTACTTGTGGTTGGATAAAACTGAAAATTCGGATATACTGTGAAAGCAAAATAATGAATTTTTAACTTTTGTTCTTGCACATGTGTCTATAAGTCTTACCTGGCCTGTTTCAAAGGCCTGAACATCAACTCAACAGTTGTATAAAAATTTCTCAGAAATTCCAAGTAAAAGATACACGTCCACACTGCCTAGCTTTCTGCCGTGGCTACTGGCCACACATAAAAACGAAACTCGCCTTTACAGCTCCATCACTTTGAGATGTTCTTTCAGACCCCGACTCAAAGAACATAGGCTATTGTGCTGTAATTGCATGTCTCTTTTCGGTTCAGTGACTTTCTGAAGCTTCTGTTCCCAACCTGTATCTCCATATCATTGGTGGTGTGTGGATTCACAAATCAAAATAATGATCCAAATTATGTTCTTTGAAAACAGAAATAGTCTCGTAGCTAACGGATACACGGGCTTCTCTTTACTCTCGTTAACGACTTAGGCTGCTCGGTCTCCTGCCTCAGCTGAAACAGTGTTAAATTTGTGTTACATCCTGTCTGCTGCCTTGTTAACTCGCAGGTGCTACAGACACGCACCTGCCTGTTTAGTTTGGCCTTTGCAGCTACAACTCTGTGGGCCAAAATTTACTAAGAACTACTGAAATTTGCAAATGGCCAGATCTTGGCACATGGACCTTGATCTTGACACATGTGGGCCATACACTATATGCTGAAACACTCAGGTCTGTAGTAAATATAGCTGAAATTAGAAAATATTGATTTTCATTGTGTTGCAGTCATTTCTGTTTCACAGAGAAAAAATCCCTCGTGTTTTCTGTGACAGGAGAAAAAGTCACCTCACAAGACAAAAATCATTTAGTTGTAAAATCTGAATTAAAGAGTTTTTGTTGGCCTCTATTACTGCTGAAATCCATTCGCAAACTCCTGTGTTCTAATACTTTCAATTTCTGTAATTATTAGTTGTGTAATTTCCTGCTGTGAGCCCTTTTCCTTCTTCCTTTGAGCCACTCTCAGGTGCATATGCACAGAAAAGGCTAACAGTCCTCAACAAGATAGTTTAACAGTTTAAGGTGAGTGTTCATTGATCCTTTGGTGCAGAACTGCAGTGGGAGATGGCAACCTAATACAGTTTCCTAGCAGACACTTATAAGATCACATTAACATGTGAGGAGGGAAGTAATAATTAATGCCCTGCATGTCTACAACTAGACATACAGGTCTGTCTAGTTGTATCAAATGACAGCTGTCAAAACCAAGGATTTTAGTGTGAGTTTAAACTATGAAGATGAGAAAAGTCAGCTGTGTTTGCACATCAATGTGCGCCATTGCCAAAATGTATGTTGCATCTCCCAGCACATTCTCAAGATCATGGAGGAGATTCGAGGAGACGGGAAGTTACTCTAGGAGAGCTGGACAGGACTGTAAAAAGTCCGTAACCCGTCAGTAGGTCCAGTATCTGTTCCTTTGTGCAAGGAGGAACAGGATGAGCACTGCCAGAGCTACAAAATGACCTCCAGCAGGTGCAGTGGATCCTGGGTTCCTCCTGGTGCACGACAATGCCTGGCCTTGTGTGGCAAGAGTATGCAGGCAGTTCCTGGAGGATAAAGGAATTGATACCATTGACTGGCCCCCACACTCGCCTGACATAAATCCAGTAGAACAGCTCTGGCACATTATGTTTCACTCCATCTGACACCACCAGATTACACATCAGACTGTCCAGGAGCTCATTGATGGCCTGGTTCAGATCTAGGAGGAGATCCTCTAGAACACTGACTGTCGTCACATTGGATGTCCTGACATTATCAGGTAAGCATACAAACAGTCGGGGCCATACAAATGACTGAGTATCATTTTGAGTTACTCCAATGAAATTTCTGCAAAAAGGACTAGCCTGCTGCATCATTTTTCACTTTGACTTTCAGAACATCTTTGAATTCAGCCCTCTGTAGGTTGAGATCCATTGAAATCTGATGTGTTATCCAAGTGTTTCCTTAATTCTTTTTTGAGCAGTGCATAAGATAATCTCTAATCTTTACTATTTAAAACCATGTTATTTCATATATTGCATTAATGTTACTCAGTTGAAGAACATTCAGTTACAATGAGGAGGTGGGACACTGAACAGCTGATTTGTATGCCACCGCTTAAACCAAAACAGCCCAAACACATTCGAGCCAAAGCAAGATTTTTCCCTGGGAACTTGCTGCAACCCTCTGTGGACGTATCTACGCGATCACACTGAAACCTAAACTGGAGAGTGTTAATGTCCCTTGGCCTACATCTGAGAAAGCTCAGCTGTTGGTTGCACATTCACTTTAAGTGTGAGCTGCCCCTCCAGACACTGGCAGAGCTTCATGAAAGCCTGAAGCGCTTGGAGACTCTTCAAGGAGATCTGGCCAAACCACAGGCTCAGCTTCCTTTCATCCATGAGTTTCCCATCCATAATATATTTAAAGTCCTTAAAGTCCAGGAAAAACATATATACATAATGTCTGGTTATCTGGAATATAGATTATAGTTGCTGAGAACAGGCACCTTCCGTTGTGACATTACTTACTGAAAGCAAATTAAAATGCCTGTCATACTTTGTGCTGCTGATCATTATAATTGTACAGGGACGCAGGGGAGGAGATTACTCATTTGCTCTTTGATATAAAGCGAGATGTGGCTCAGGCCAGTAGCAAGAATTTGTTGTATAGACATAACATCATTTCACCTTCATGATAATCAGGGACAAGATTTTGAAGGACTTTTTTCCCACTCTGAAGTGAAGTAATGAAATCTGTGTGGGCACACAGGCATCAAAACAGATGAGTGGAAATTTGGGGGGAAAAAAAAGATTATCATTCTCATCATGATTTCAGTCCTGCAGCTTTCGTCCCCGCAGGAACAGGACTTATGAGGTGTTGATTGAGGTGTCTGTGTGGCTCAAGCAGGCGCTGACTGACAGCTACTTCATACTTCGGAACGCAAGAAGTTCAAGAACAGTCTCATCCTCTCCTCATCCAGAGGAAGATCACAGGTCGTATACTATATCACTTGCTCGCTCTTTCTCTCTTTGCTTTAGAAAGTTGGTAAATAAAAGAAAGATACCGGGCAACCAGGAATGGAATAATATTACTGTCCGTTGGCACTGACGCTGTGGAGGTTCAGTGCAGCGACAACCAAAAGATATTCCCTCAGTTGATGTTATGATGGACAGAGATCATTTTTTTAAATTACCTAATGAAAAACGTTTCAAACTATGGCTGGAGTACGGTGGCCCTAAGAGATCAAATGCAATGCAACTTAAGAAAACACCAGCATATAGAAAAAACACTGCGTAAGCACGCAAAACACAACTGAAGTTGAATAAAACACAAAGGCAATTTAGATTCACCAAATGACATAATGAATGCAAAAAATTCTTAAATTAACACTTTTTCTACACAAATAACTGAATTTTGCTGCTAAATTAACACAGCTAGCCAGCACACGTGGCAGGTAAATGCTAACTGTTAGCAACTGACACTGACGATAACGCGTTCAATACTTGTCGTTTAATAAACTGGAGCCATGCTGGCCTCTCTGAATCACTCAACAAATGTTGTTCAGTGTTGTGAACGTCAGCTACTGTTCGTGTGCTCAGCTGCTAGTGAGGGGTGTGTGTCTGTCTGCAGTGGTGCTGTGCTGCGAAGTTGTGTGTCTGCTGAGGGTGGTGAAGACAGCAACGGTGGTATTGATATTGAGCTTTCAAATGAGTAGTGTCAGTTTCTTTTGACAAACCTATTGTGTGTACAGTATAAAAATGTCAGGGGTTGTGTTATTTCTTAAAGACAGAGCCCGTCATATTTGCTCAAATTATACAAAGATTGAAGTTTTTATCTTGTAGTCAAAACTCTTTATAGTCAATTAGTGTTCTCATAAAGATAAAAAAAACCTGTGTGTGTGTGTGTGTGTGTGTGTGTGTCCGTGTCCTGGCACAAACATGATCACACAGAAATTTTTCTAATCTTTTCTGAAGCACGGTTTTACAGCCTGTGTACTTGTGTGTGCGTGCGTGTGTGTTTATGTTTGTATTTGCATGTTCTGTGTCCGTCCATCTGTCCGTTCTCCCAGAAGACCAGATGACTCAGCTGGGTGTCTATCTTCATGTCTGACATGATGCGAGGGCTCAGCCTTGACTGGCCTGGCGGGTGGTCACGTCCCTGCACGGCCGAACAGCAGGCCGAGGCGTCTTTCTCCACCTCCGGCCCTCCGCTCCCTTCGTTCTCCGTCTTCTGTCACTGTCCCTCGGTTTTACAATCTTTTCATCCAACTGTCAAGTGGATTAACAGAGAAAGGCGGAATTAACGAGTATTACACATATGGCGAAATGCTTTCAACTTATTTTTAACTGCTGCGTTCCGCGTGATACACAATTAATTTCCACAGCGATGTTTGGTTTGATCCGTACGGAACAAGACTTCCTTTTCAGCGTATATTTTTCATTTCCTTTACATAGAGGACATCTTCTTCAGCACTATAAGCTGTGAAAACCAGCATCTTACTGCTGCTCTGGCTGTGTCTCCCGCACTCTTTTCCTCTGTCCCTACTGAGCCATTACTGATCTATACGAGGCCTCATCAGAACCAATAGCCTGTATCTAATCTGTTCCTGCTCCTGGTGATTTCTGACTACACGGCTGCTTCCTTCGACAGTATAAGTGACGACTCTGACTGGAAGACACAACCATGACTGATCCCTTGTCCCATCATCATTCCTCCCCCTCTCCCCGTCTTTTTCTTTTTGCTGCTGTAATTTCTCATCTCTTTCTGAGCGCGCTCATCATTCCACCTCTCTCCTTCACCTCAGCCAGGCTTGTTTTTCCTCTCCCCTGCTCACCTCACATCCCCCCCCCCTGCATCTTCCCTTGCCCGCATTCCCCATCTTCATCCCCACCTTGTTTTGCGAACAGCTGAATGTTTACTTCATGTCAGCCTCATCATCCATTCTGCCTTGGCCTCTGTTGGGAGGATTTGCTCTTCTCTTTCACATTTTATTTGTTCCCCTATTTGCCGTTTCCATTAAAGATGGAATTGAAATCTCCTGTGCCAACGCGCGCACGCACACACACACACGCAGAGGCATCATACTGCCACACACGGCGACTAACAAAACAACGACATGCTGTGCCAAGGCATATGAAAGAGCACAAACCTCTCGTCCTACTTTTGCTTTACCTTCTTCTCATCCTTTCGCTTCACTTCTCACTCTCTCCCTCTCAGCCACCACCTCCTCTCTCCTTCTTCTTTAGTTGTTGCAAATGTGGTGAGAAACAAATCTGCGTGTGTGTGGGGTTTTTTTATTTTGCTTTATTTTATTTTGTCCTTTTCCTCTTTTTCCATCTGGCAATTTTCAACACATTTAAAATCTCCGTACGCGACTTTTTTCACATATTCAACATCTTTTACTTCATCGTCACTGCTTCTTTTACTCTTTCTAAGTCTTCCTTTTTGTGTATGCGTGAGTCAAGCATTTCGAGTAAGAAACACAAACTGCTAAACCTAAAAAAGGGGCACCTCCTGTCCTTTCTCCCCCTCCACCGAACGCTGCTCTGCTCAGAATCATGCTGCCACTCCCGTGCTCCTTGAAGGCTGCCTCGTCTCCATCCGCAGAGTGACTTCCGAAACCCCTACGGACAGGGCGTGGGGAGCGTTTGGAGCATTGCAGGGGAAAACAAAGGCCGTCGTCGTCAGGTTAATGAGGCCAGGAAGAAGCTTTGTGCTGAGCTTCATCAGTATTCAACAGAGGCTTCCGTCTTTCACTCTCCCAATATTTTCCTAGTCATTTGGGTCAGCCACATTACTGTGCCTCTGTGAAGGGCGCTCACACACACACACACACACATATAGAAAAAGAGAGAATTCTCTGACAGTTTAATAGAAATACAGTCTCATCAAATGCTCACCTCTTTCCCTTTCTCTAATCATTAGCTATTTCCCCTGCTCTCTTTGTCTTTTATTCCT
The DNA here is from genome assembly GCA_015106755.1 of Etia nguti. Lineage (NCBI taxonomy): Eukaryota > Metazoa > Chordata > Actinopteri > Cichliformes > Cichlidae > Etia > Etia nguti. The sequence goes on from VUQG01018764.1 coordinate 49,788, forward strand.
CTTGCTCATACACTCATCTCTTTCACCCCGGCCCCCTCCCTTCTCTGACTCTGCTCCTTTCCCCTCCATTTGTACCCCCCACATATAGCTCTTTCAATTAAGATAAAGCGGCTATTCATATATGTATTTTGTTAACACTTGCAATAGCAAGTTATTGGTTCTTCATTAGGACCCTACTCATCTCATGCCACCCTTCATCAGCAGGAAGAACAGTAAAGTGCAGTAAAGAACCAGTAAAGAAGTGAGGCAGATATGAGCCGCAGGTGCAGGTGTCTGAACTGGGACGTCGTCACTAAGTAGTGTGTAAGCACCGACTGTGAGTCCAGGAAAGCTGGAAAGTAAACACCTGATATTGCCTAAATCACTGCTTTCACATAACGCAGGGCCGTGAGTTTGTTTGCTGTTTCTGGTCAAGCAGAAGGTTAAGGAGGTTATCTTTATCCGGTCTTTAAGTGATGACGTGATGAACCCTGCTTCTAGTCCAAACTACTCTGCATTTATTAAGGCTGTTGTGTTTTTAACATGTTTTAATGCTTTGTATCTTGTTCTATTTAATCTGAACAAGCCCCTAAAAAAAGTCAGTGATCACTGTTGGCCTCTTTCAGGTTTTTATCAACACTATTCATTTTAAAGCTCAGTTTTTAGAACCTTGTGATGTAACTACAGCCCAGCCCATGCAGCAGTATATTAATGACTAACCTCTTATTGTGGATGAATTATCTCAGTTGTTCTCCTGACTGAAGTTTGGTCCGTTTACAGCATCCTGCCATGCAACTGCATTTGTCTCTAACCATCGGGAACCCTCGCGCTAACCTTTAACTAGTGCTGTCAGCGTTAATGCGTTAACACAGACTGATCCACGTTAACGCGTTAAAACGGGCTAATTCGCGTTAACAAGTTAACGCAGATCAATCCGTGGAAGGGGTTACACAGCGTTAATGCGGCGTAAACGTGTTAACGCCTCATCACGACTAACGCGATTAACAATTAACCCATCTGGAGCGCGGACTGACTCAAAATCCCTGAAAAGTCTCTGTCAATGCATTCTGGGCAGTTTGTCCAAAGTTTGTCCATTCAGCGCTCCAGATGGGTTGAGTGCGTTAAAAATTTTAATCGCGTTAATCGTGATGACCGCATTAACGCGTTAACGCTTAAAGCCCTACTTTTAGCAAGTGGAAAAAAATTATCATTCATCAGCTTCACTTGGCTAATGTGTTTATATTATGCTAACATAGCTATGTAGCTAGCTACCTCGTAGCACATCATTTTATACCAGCTAGCCCAAATTCAGTAACCCTACAAACGTCACTACTGTTTAGTTTTCATTTATGTCAGAAGTGATAGCAGAGCTGTACGTTTTAATTTTTTCAGAAATCCCTCAGTCAGAACATGGTATATTATGTTTGGGTGGAAACTAATAAGCTAACTCCCTGCTAACTTCTTTTTTCATGTTTTCATGGATAACTGGATGTTAAACTTAATTGTAACACCTGGTGGAGCAGCCACACTGATCATTTTATTAAAGATGAAAGAATTTAGACATTTAGTTTGTTTGACTTTGGGACCTGAAGTGGAGTTTGGACTCGGAAACGGCTAATGAAGTCAGACTTAAAGACCAGATACCCTTTATGACTCTCTTCTCTCTTTCAAACTTTTTACGTCGCCTCACATATCCCACTTCCTGTTTCCCACTTTCCAAAACTACAGTTCCGTGAATTGCCACTCACTCCAAAAGAATGTTCTCCCTTAACTTCCATTTACATTCTTGTAAAAGGAAAATAGTTTTGGTCTCTATGGTAAGTGTCCTCCCCTTTTTTGTGTAACTCACTCATTTAAATTGAATTAAGGCTTAAAATTATTCATGATTGGGTGCACAGCTGCTTTTAGTAAGACACGGGTGGTTTTGTCTTGTTCAGCATTCAGTTGCACTACAAGCCTGTAAAACACTTTAAAAAGTGCCTGTTCAATTTGTTCTCTAAGCACATTTTGTTTAAGGCTGTAAAGTAGCCCAAATTAGCATCCCATTTCATATTACAGTGAATGGTCACTTCTGGCTCCATAAAGCTAATTACAGCAGGTGATGGCGATAAAGCTTAAGTTGAGGCTGGAGTCTGTCAGTTTTTATAAAAATTTGGTTCTGGGTTATTTATTCCGTTGGTGTTTTGTAGGTTTTAGACATGATTCAACTTATTTCTGGAACTGAAAAGTTTAGCATCAAGTCAGTTGGGATTTTTCTCTCCAGTGCTGCTGGGAGTTAACTGTATACCGCAGTTGCAGTTTGCGTATATCCAATGCTTTCTCAGCTTTACCTACTACACCTTCACTTTCCCTGTCCACTTTTCTTCTATATTTACACTCCCTCCTCCCAACTGTTTCCGCACATAAAACTCTTTAGCTAACATCCATAATCTTTCTTTTCTTCAGTCATCTTCCTCTCCCTCTCCTCACACAATGACAACATTTAAGCCAAACATCACACAGATAACCATCTCCACTCACAATGTTCCAGCTCCTCCACTGTCTAATTATGTCTCTACTCTCACTGAGACATTGTCACAGTGGTCTGAAATTACTGGATTAAATTAACGCGGAAGAACTTTGAATGTGTCACATCATTTAGAGGTGATTGCATTTCTGTGCACATGCAGTAATGGTGGCACTTCCTTAAGATGACTTGTGATAGTTGATGTTGCTGATTGGATTTTTAAAAAACATGCTTTTAACACACTTAGACCTATTGAAATCTGTACTTTATGATGCTGTAGGCATTGCATTTGTTATTTTTGGACTCTGTCTGTGTTTGTAGAGGGGCTCAGCGGTAAACTGGAGGCTCTGAAACAAGAGAAAACCACACTTCACCACAGTCTGCTTCTCCAAGATGATAAAAGACAAAGTTGGATTATAAAAAAAGGTTCTGGCACGCCACCAAGCTCTAACTACACTGAACTGTTATCCCGACATGACCCGACCTTACTTACGCTCTGACATCCAGCAGAACAAGGAGCTTATCCGACAAAAACAACAACAAAAAAAAAAGCCCAAACAAATCCCAAGTGGTGTGTGACCAACATGTGTGACTCAGGCAAAGCAGCGTTTTATTTATGCTTTGCTTTCATGCATTCCTCTCTTTGTTGTTCACGTTTTGTTTTTCAGGCTGTGGGCATAATTAGTGTGAGTGAACAGATGTCAGCCACTATGAACAGAGTCCAGTTGTTTTTGTCTTTATTCGCTTTATTGAATCTTCATCCAACTTTTGCTCTTTTTCCCAACTCAGAACTTTCACGACACAATTAGATTTGTAACACTTCAGAATTCAGACTTTTCTGGCTTTGTTAGGTTGATAGACACCTGCTTGACCTTTATGAAGAGTGACGAATGTGCAACAGAGAGGATGGTGCACTAGTATTGTTGAGATGTTCAGTTACCACCTGAAATCAAGGCTACAGGTTCATTCAGGTCAGGTTCTCCATTTGCAGCAACATGAAAGCAGTTTCTTTATTAACACTAAAAAAAAAGGGATTGAATAAATTTGTCTGTTCTCGAGAGACACTTTTACATCCGCTTATTTGACCTATTGCTTTCTGTAGAATCCTCTTCATGTTATTTTGTTATTCACAATGTAAGGGTAGATGTAGAAGGTTGTTGACTTTTATTTCATCATGCTTTTTGTTCATCGGTTGATAGCAGAGGAGTGAGCTCATGGCTTGTGGAATAATAAATGTGTTGGTTTAAAAGATAAGTTCTGTGTTGTACATGCTGGTATTGAAACCTTGTAAATATCTTAATGTATCGCTACAACCAAGCTAATTAGCTTTTTTCTGTTTTGTTTTGGGTTTTTGGGGAGGAGGGTTTAACATGACAGCACATTTTCAGAAAACGTAGCGGATCTCAGGGTAAGTTCCAGTGTAACTTCTGCCGCACGGGTTTTAAATGGCTGTAGATCCTGCCTTTCTCGTAAAGCATGTTCAGGATGTAATGCATTAATTACACGGGTCACTTAAAGTTTTGTTTTATGCAAATAAAACCTAAATGCCAAAACAGCTCATTTGCTCTTTACAATGCAATCTAACTCTTTCATCGTGGCCTCTGTGGAAAGAATGGAGAATTACACTTTGTGTTTATAATGGATAGAAAGTTTGTAGACTCTTAGGGGACATCATTATAAGTATTTTTAGCTCCAAACCCACAAGGTCTGCCTGCAATGTGTTTTACAGCGGCAGCTAAGACTTGTTATGGCCTTCTCTCAGGATGCAGAATATTTGGTGCTATTATCACTAGCACCATTAAAATGACCAGTGCCACCAAAATAAACATCTTTGCAATTTTAGCATAAGTACCACACGGTGCTGTGGATCTGAGGTTGATCCTACTGCAAGATACAAAGTTTGACACATTGGGTTTCTTCAAACAGAGAAAGTCACAAGATCAAAATGGTCATCTCCCCATGTTATGAGATGCAGCACTGAGAGGAATCAAAGAACCACACTTAACAGAATATGGAGTATTGTATCTTGGGTCTAAGTCACACAGGCCTGGTTGATAACCCACTGACAACATCTGGTCTCTAGAGAAAAATGTATTACTTGATCGGCTGGTGAAGAGTTGCTAGAGGATTCTGATGGTGAAATCAGTGATGCACCAAAAACCAAAAGATTTTACTCACAGCTGTAGTTACATCTGACCTGGAGAACATTCCCCTTTAAAGTACAGGTTTGCCTTACTGCTGCAACCAACAGGTTTCAAAATGTAAGCTTGTATTTTAAAGGGGAAAGTGCTCCTTTTATGGTATGAATCACAGTGTTTGCAAACAACTCTTCATCTTCCATGCAACCTGCTAGCAACCAAAGTAATGCAAGGAGATTTTCATTGTGCAACCAGTTTCACGCCGGCGACTACCAGCAACCTCCTGCAACCATTCACCATCAGCTGGTCACTGACCAGTCTCTACGCTTGCATGAAAGGAACTTTAACAATCAATTTTTCAGTGACTGCCAGCAACAACTCACAACTGGCCAGAAAAATACACATTTTACTCTCGCAACTGGTGGTTGCCAGAGGTCGCTAACCAGCGATATGGCTGGGGCTCAATTCAGCAGGAAGAACAGAAAAATTCCAACACAGAAGAAGAAGAGTAGTAGTTTTAGATGCCTGACTTTTTCTCAGTTGTACTGAATTGTCTCACTTTAAAACATAGGACTGACTCTCTTGATAACTGATAATGCTGTTATAAAAGATTTTAATGATCTGGCAAATGACTAAGGGCCATAGCTTATTGCTATGCTTGGATTCCAATTTTGTTCAATTGCTTTTTTTCCCCCCAGTCTTCCTCTCAGTCTTGTTTCCTCTCATCAGTGTCTGGAGCTGCATTCCCATAGGACAACTCAGACCTTTGCTGCACTCAATCCCACTCTGGGAAACAGGCATCACATTTGAATGCAAACATACTGCCCCTGAAGAAAAACCTCACTCTTTTAGTACCGGCACCCTTGTCCTGTCTCATCCTGGTCATTTTGTCAGAATTGACACTGGCAATTGCCAAAAATATGCTTGGGTCAGACTCAGCACAACTTGTTTTGACAAGAAGCCAAAGGCAAGCGAATATGAACGGTCGGCGGCAATAGGCCTTATCATCACTGATGTAACTTTCTGAAAGAGGCTTCCTCAGCTCATTGCACTCAGGGAATGAATGGAAATAAACAGAGGATTAGATCTTAAGCTACACTACAAAACAGCAAGAAGTAGAAAAAAGAGAAGAAAGCAAAGGAGAGGGGTTGAAAATACACATTTCTTTGCTCAGTGTTTCCCTGGTTGTTATCATAGTCAGTCGGTGTAATGAAAGAGAAAGGAACACATTGAGGAAGACGGCAAGAAGTCTTGTCTGTATTAAAAAATGGGTGTATTCGCCTTGTGGTTAATGTCAAGTGTGGCTAAGGTACCTGGGTCTCCAAGGGGTTGCCGAGTGAGAGCACTGTTGCTGTGATTAAAATGGTGGAGAACAGCCAGAGGGTGATGGCTGGCACAGATTCTCCTCTGTCTCCTCCCCCCTATTTCACCCTCCATCCCGCTCCTCTCAGTGCCAGCTGTCAGTTATGTCAGTCAGAGTGCTAATGATGCTTCCTTACAGAGCTCAGGGCACAGTCATACATCTGTCACGCCCAGATATCTCTCTCTAAGCGGTCCAAAAATGGCCTAGTTTGTATTCTTTGGTTTTACGCAAGATTGGCATCTCATGATCCATAAACATGTTTTAGTATATAACCATTGCCTCTTTGGCAAGCTGTGGTCGTAAATACCTCTTTTACACAATTCGTCCACGTCACACACAAGACCAACTCAGAACTACTGTAAGTACCCAACTGCTTATTGACCAATTCCAGCCACAATACTGACACAATTGAATCCTGGGCTGTCACAGTCCAAATGGGACCCAGATTGGCTATTTTAGTTTAATGTCGCTGCTTTCAGTTCATTAAAAGTGGTTGCTGCCATCTGGCTATTATTTTTCTGTTCAAGGATGTCATCAGCCCTGTCAAATGTGCAAATACCGTGGTGTTAATAGTTGAACAGTATCTCATGAACAAAGCAGGTCAAAGTGTTAACATCTTAAAAAAAAAAAATCACACCTTGACTGCAAGGTTTCACACAGATCTTCCAACAGCTTTCATATCCGCATTTCATGCTCAATTTACACTTTGTATGTCTCTTCCAGGACACAGGGGTCTGATATTGAAAATGACACCTTAAAAGGGGTCTGCAAATGGAATAAAAAGCTTCTGGGCGAAGCCTTACAATATTTATGTGAATCTTTATAATGGTGCACCATCCCTCTCCAGTAAACCAACAAGTATATTTAATCAAAGGAGGGAGGCCCTATATAGTGTGAAACTTAATAAACAAATGGTTAATAAATGCAGTACGTCAGTTTTTGAGTTTATTATTTTTATTTTCTTAGAAAGAAAGAATATTGTATTCACAGATAGACAGTGATTAGTGTATAATTATGTCTTCAAACGAATGGATTTATTCTCATAAGCGTAGAATTAATTCAGTAAAAAAGGATAGGAGCGGATTCTGTTTTGTGTGTGTGTGTGTGTGTGGGGGGGTTAATACAGTGGCCGAGATGGACATTACCATTCCCCTTACTTGCGTTTTATTCCCTTTTTATTTCCTTTTATTACTTTTTAAATCAAAAAATGATCTATCGATCTATGTGTCTAGAAACTGGCCACATAGATAATATGCTAAACGCAAAAGAAAAGAGAACTTGTAGGTGTTTGTATGACAAGGAGGCAAACATTAATTAGCATCTAAAGTCAAGATATAATATGAAGGATTACATTTGTGTTTTATCTCCTACACCAAAGAAGCGACATCATAAAGAACAGATTCAACATGACCAGCACCTGGTTATCCTCTTCCTCCTCACCTCAAGACTCATCTCCTGAACTAAAGTCAAAGCTCTAACACACAACAGAGTGCATAAATGGGCTTATATGTGCCCAACATTGTCACAGTTACTTATCATCAGATGACTAAACATGTGTTTCCCTCCAATAAATACATTACATTCTTTCATCATATGAGAGTTTATTCACTAAGCATTTCAAAGAAAGTTTCACTATCGCTGGCTAATGCCAGCTAACAGCAGCTAATGGAGGCTAGATGGTGGCTGGAGGCTAACAGCAGCGTTCACCAACAGAAACGTTCAGGACTTCCTCAATAACTCACCTCAGTATCACATTCATCAGAGAAGTTTAAGCTTCACTAACTCACTGACTCTTATCAGACTCATTTCACAAAGTTTGAAAGCCTCCTCTAGAGCAGTGGTTCTCAAACTTTTCCCAGTGAGTACCACCTCATAAAATATAGGGCTCTTGAAGTACCACCCTTATGACCCACATTAAAGTACAGTAGTATGGACCTATTTAAGACCACATACAGTTTACACAAGACAATTTTATTTCTTATATGAATGTTATTTATTTTAACTGTCATAAACCGGATGTGACGAGTGATAATAACAACTGTACTGCATTAAAACATTCACAGCAGGTGGGATATCCAATCTTTAAGTGATGACCTGATGAAACCTGCTTCTGGGTCTAAACTACTCTACATTTATTAAGGCTGTTGTGTTTTTAACATGTTTTAATGCTTTGTATCTTGTTCTATTTAATCTAAACAAGCCCCTAAAAAAGAGTCAGT
>VUQG01018766.1:0-24838 GCA_015106755.1 Etia nguti
CGTGTGTGTGTGTGTGCATGTGTGTGTGTGTGTGCGTGTGTGTGCGTGTGTGTGTGTGTGCGTGTGTGTGTCTGTGTGTGTGTGTGTGTGTGTGTGTGTGTGTGTGTGTGTGTGTGTGTGTGTGTGTGTGTGTGTGTGTGTGTGTGTGTGTGTGTGTGTGTGTGTGTGTGTGTGTGTGTGTGTGTGCGTGTGTGTGTGTGTGTGTGCATGTGTGTGTGTGTGTGTATGTGTGTGCATGTGTGTATTCATGAGAGTACATGTTTCCACACAAAGTGGAGCTGGATAGCTGCAAGTTGCCCCTGACACCAAACTTAATTCTCCAAAGCGAGGCTGGGGATAAATATTTCAAGGTCACTCTGTTTGCTGTCTGTTGTCTTGTTCCGGGAGCGCTGACTATAATAGGAATATATGCATGCCTAACTAGGGGCTTTAGAACAAATTTACTCTCTGCCTGCTGCTCTCCGTCTCTCTGCCTATAGGCACAGGCCAACAGATGAAAGATGGCTGGCAAACGTTCTGCAGTGGACATATAGGACCGTGTGTCTTCATCTGTACAGTCCATGGCGGTGTTACTGTATCCTATTCTGAAACTGTTACATATCAATGAAGCTTATGTTGTGAGTAAGTGTTCTTGGTTTGCAGGTGTAATTAAATGGTTCTTAAAACTACAACTTGCATCTGTCAGATTAAAGTCCTTGATCAACCCACTTATAAATTACAGACAAAAGCAACCTTTTCACTCCTTTTCTGGTGGAATTTGTTCAAAGGCAACATTTTATTTTTAGCTGAACAAAGACGGCAGGAAAACACTCTAACAGCAGGCACTTCCACCTTCGAGCGTGGCGATCAGGGACCCTTTCAAGCACCCCTAACAGTTAATCTGCTTCTACACCCATGATTTTTTGCCGAAATGTTATCTGCATGCTTTTAAGTTAGAAAATCTTTTTTTTCTCCATATCTGGTAGTCAGGAGCTGAATAGCCTCTTAAAAAGTAAATTCCTGAACACTTCCCCCCATATTTGAGGCACTTGTTGCTTCTCTGTGTTTTTTGTTTCTTTATGGGAACTCGAAAGAAGGTCGATAAGGCTTGAAAAGTTAGTTTGATTCACTAATGTGAATCAATAAATTTCTCAAAAAGATTCTCAGATTTTCAGATTCTCACTGTGACTCTCAAGTGTCTTTAGAATTTGAATTTTTTAGATTGTCTGAAATTCCTGCTCACTAGGACATATTTTAACAGCTGCAGTTTTACAGATGAATTCAGCCAACTTATGACCACAGCTAAACCTGCTTTTGATTTTCAGTCTAGGTGTGGAAGGTGGGTTTGACTATAAGGATGCAACAGGACAGTGGTGCCATTGCAGAGCTGAAAAAAATGGAACCGGTGAATTTGCAGATAATAATAAGATGAGATAGATAGATAAGATAAGATAAGATAAGATAAGATAAGATAATAATAACAACAGGGTAATGGGCCAGTTCCCTGTAAGCTTTGTGGTTGCCACATGCTACCGGTTTACAAACTTACATCAGCACCATCATGTAATATTTTGTAAATGGGATTTTTTTTCAACATTTTTTAATGTATTCAAAATTCCTCTCAATGTATTGGGCGAGCTAAAAATGAAAGATGTGATTGGTTTCTGGAATTTGTAATGTGAGTTTTTGCATCTGTTATGTTATTTTTGGAGGCAGATTTGACCATATTTTAGACTGGCGGATGGAGTAGAAAACGATCATCTCACCAGCAAGCTTGATTAGCAACCTGAATCCAGAAACTCTGGGGGTAACCAGTAACCTGTGTTGAGTAAGAGTAGCCAAAACTGATGCACAATCCTCTTTAAAATCTGACTTACATTCACCAAGGTCTTCAATTATCATATCACATCTGACCCCTGACCTCTCCTTTAAGGGCAGTAGATTGATCTAAAAGTCAAAGTGATAATAATGCCATACAGAGCAATTTAAAACTATGTTTCTTACTGCCATTGTTTGTGCTTACACCATATTGGCACAATACATGGAGATTCTAAACATCACATTACTTTGGACCACTCTACTGCCTTTGTTTGTATTGGCAATAATCAGGAAATTCCACCGGTATATGGGGATTCTAAACAGTACATTACAGTTTGCATCCAAATATCATGTCACATCTGACCTCTGACCTCACTTTTACATTTCACACCTGGCTTTCTTTCAAATTGACCCCACAATCATCATATATTTAAAGAAATTATAGAGCTGCTTAGTTAGTAGTATAGTGTAGTATAATATTAAATTATATCATACTTAAGTTATTCATCTCCAGTTATTTACAAATCAGTACATGTTTGTGTATTCAAAGTAAACTTCTGTCATGCTAGCCTTATCGGATTCTCACTGTACTACAAATTTCTTAACGTACTTTTAAAAAGAACAAAGAAAACAAATTAATATATAGAAAACACAGTAATCACCGTGCCCGGGATAGGGTTACCGGGGCCTTGCCCTGGAGACAGGCCCAGGGAGGGTGCCCAGGGGCGAGTCCATGGGGCCCGGCCGGGCACAGCCCAAAAAGAGGACATGGGCCCATCCTCCTGCAGGCCCACCACCCGCAGGAGGTGCCGTAGGGGTTGGATGCATTGTGTGCCGGGCGGCGGCCAGGAGCAGAGGCCTTGGCGTACCGATCCCTGGCTACCAAGATAGTACTGTATCCTCAAAAGGAAATACTGCACACAGAGTGAGATGCATCGGCAGAGGTTTGCGCTCTCTGAGTGCTGCTTGTTTGTATTTGTGAATGTTTATTTTATTCACTCATGCAGGCATGTATTACATATTAAGCAATTAAGGTACAGCAGAAAACTCAGCATGTTTTAACAGTAAGTTCTTGGTTTCTGGGAAAAGAATCTAGCATGTCTGTTTAAGTCCATGGATTTTAACAGTTTTACTTCTTTGTGTGCCATGTTTCCACTTGGTTGTTCAGGTTTTAGCCCTCTGCTGACTGCAGCACACTTAGACTGGACCTCTGGGGAAAAACGTTGCCCACCCCTGCCTAAATAGTATCCAGTTTCAAAAAAATATTCACCATGAATAAAGTTACCATGAAGAAAGAAATTAGCAAATAAGACCCCGCAAAAATTTTTGCACCAGGCTGAAAATGTTTATCTCAAGGCTGAATCCGGGCATTTCGTTGTGATTCCAATTTTGAGCCACCCTCAAGTGTCCATTAAAGGAACTGCAGCCCCGGAGGTTTCCGGTTGGCGAAGAAAAGCATTATGAAACGGTGAATGCAAAAACATCAGTGCCCTTTAGTAACAGCCAGGCCCTGAGTAAGGCTACACACTGAGTAGCCTTATTTGCCATTATTACAGCTCCACTATCTCCCCTAAACAAAATAATTTCATCAACACATTTCTGAAAGTGTTTCACATTTCCTTCAGAGGTTAAAAAAAGGCAAAGGCGGAGGGAAGCGCTAACGAAGCATGGTCAAAGTGCGAGCAGGGAGAGACTCTTTCATCTTGGCGGGAGATGTAAAGTAATGAAGTTGACACCAGTGTCCACCCCATTAGGCTGGGCCTGCATGGACCATTACAGGCAGGGTGAGAGGACAGCCCAAAGCCAGAGGACCCCACGGAATAAACACACACAATCACACATAAAAAGCTGAGCATAATGTTTATTATGTCCACACTTGGCATTCTTTCTTAAGGGGTTTGTTGATACTTACAAGCTAAATAACAATCTTTGTCTGCGGAAGTGTGTGAGCAGAAGCCCAGAGATAGTCGCACAGTACATTCCTGACCCCGTATCGAAAGCCCAGCATATTCTTTTCTATAATGTGCGTACCGCATATATGTGCGCACGCACAGCTTTCCTGAGTGACTGTGTATAGCAGCAGGAATAGGAATGCATATGAGAGTGTGTGTGTGTGTGTGTGTGTGTGCGTGTGTGTGTGTAATGGAACGATGTGGTGGCAGCCTCGGTTCTCCCGCTCAGCCTGTCAGGGAAATATAATTTGCGCCTTCAGTGCTTTTCACCTGGCTCATATGCAGCATGCAAATTTATTTCTCTAATAATCCGAGTGCGCGACGGCCCTCCTCCAGGATTAATGACAGCATTCCCGGGGCCTCGCCTCCACCCCGGACCGCTGGAATATTACCACCGTGCACCCCACCACCAACACATCCCTTCCCTCTCTCTCCCTCCCTCACACACACACACACACACACTCTGACATGGAAAAATTGTGTTAGTTCTACACAGAAAAACGCTGGGGTATTTGTCCTGCTAGACAATATAATGGGCTGGTGCATCATCAGATTGCAATGTCATTTCAAAAAACCTTGAATACAAATAATGGGGAGAAGGAGGGGGGGGGTGTGCAGGGGGAGGAGAGAGGAGGACTCGTAGGATAGATGGTGCGTTTTCTAATCCGGTGGACTAGTTATCCTTCATATCAGGTAGAGCGGTGTCACGATGACACATGCACACATGCACAGAAGAAAAACACACGGCTCCGTTATTCAAATGAAGTGTGCCGCATTGTGCAGAGCTTGCTGCTTTCCTGGGACACATCCCTTTTTTTTCCCCCTTCCACCGTTAATTAATCTTAGAGATCTTTTTTAGCATCCCTCCCTCTCTTTCTCACTCTCTCCCTCAACCCTCCCCAGCCCCAGCTCGCTGGCTTTTTCTAAGCAAACAGTATGAAATATGGATATGGGAGAAGTATTAATTATAACCCCATGTGTGGGTGTAGATCTGTGTGTTAGGAAGAGGGAAAAAAGAGAGGCGAGAGAGAGGGGAGGAAACAATGTGCCAGTGCCACCACCCACTGCCTGGATCTGTCACAAGAGGCTGGGAAAAGAAAGAGGAAGAAGCAGAGAGAGGAGGGAGAGATGTACCGAGACAGCGTGAAAGAGGAAGGCGAAGAGGAGTGTGCGTGTGTGTGGTTGTGTGTGTCCTTCTATTAGTGTGTTTAAGTGCCACCCTGGCTTGTGTAGCCCTTCACCTGCGAACAGAGAGCGCCTCCATCACAGGTGAGGCCATACAAAGCCTCGGTCGAGGCTGTCATCCGCTGCCATCCAGCACAAAGCGGGTTAACTTCAGCTCTGGCTCTGCACCCTGACAGGCCGCGACTGCTGGTCACTTATCTTTTTAATTAGCTTTTCACTCGTCCTCAGCCTCCCTGTGGTCCCCTTCCCTCTGCCTTTCCTCTTTCTCTCCCTGTCACTAATTCTGAGCGGACTTCCGTGAAAAAAAGTGACTGTGCACACTCATCTTTATACACTTACCACTGTGAGCCAGGGTACCGAGAAAAAAATGAATGTATATGCAAAATTTGACTCATGTTAACCCGTTAACATCCACCAGGTCATCAGTGAATCATGTAGAGTTATGGTTGGGGTGGGTTTTTTTAGCCACATGCTATAAACACAATTTTTTTTTGCATTGGATTTTATATATTTTTTTAAAGACTTCTAAATTGGAAAGAGGCAAACGTTCTATAAAGGGGTAGATGTTAACTTACTAAATCATGTAATTATACCATTTCTCCTCGTGCACTATCGGTAAACTTGCACTAGAGGGAGGAGAAAAATAGCACAGCACTCTACATTTTTGTTGGGGTACAAACATTAGTTTCATTTTTATAAGACAAATGGACACAGATATGACAGAAAACTTCAAAACACGCACAGGGCAGAAAACACTACTGATGTTAAATGTTTGCAAATATCTCCAAAGACAGCATGTTAGCACAAATCAACTACCAAAGAACATCAAACTTAGAGTGATGCTATAGTTGAGTACTGACCCCTAGCCAAGTTTGATTTTCATCTGATAACAAAAACAGTAACAAGCAGTCAGCCGTGCAGCATTTTAGCCATCATTTCCACCTGTACCTGTTTTTACTGTGGAATCTCTGTGGCCACACCATTTTTCTGGGAAGTGCTCTCTGGCCTGGTTCTGATCAATGGCTTTGTGTTCAAAACACATCCCTGAACACGCTGGTGAAGACAGAAGAAATCCTTATAAAGACATAACCCCAAAACTCCTCCTTACATTGACTCTAGCTCATTTTTACATGATTTCAGGAATTCTGCTCTGACTTTCTATTAAATTCTGAGTAAAGTTATTATTTTTTCCCAATTTTAAAGCACAATAGATGTTTCTAATTTTAAATCTGCTGGTAATCTGAGGAGTTCACGCAGGCGATGAAATGTAATTCATAAGTGACTTTTGTTCAGCGCGTTAAACAGAAGTCATTGGTTGACATTAACCAGATCTCAGACTTTTTTAGTTATCTCACAAAGTTGCTTTCAGTGTCTTTTCAACATGTTTTTGCTGGATAGGATTTCAGTGTGTTTCAGCTTTGACCCTGGGGTCATTCACTATGTTGCTTTCAGTCAAAGATCTAATAACACTTTCCCTTAAGAATATGTCTGTGGGTGGGTGGATAGGCACACACATAATGAATACAGAGATGGAGGGATATAGAGTACATGTGATCAATTCTGTATAACAGGAGAAGAATTGAGGGTAGAACATATACGTACAGAGCCTTACAAATTTACAGGGCACAAATGTGAAGTGGCTCTTCCTGAGTTTATAGAGCCCTGCTGCATGGAATTGCAAAGCACACAGGGAAGCCAACCAGTGTTTGTCATATGAATCATAATTTTACCACCACTGCTGAGCATTTGAAAAAAGCATAAAAAAAAAAAAAAAATACATTTGATTTGTTACTATGATGTGTCATTCCTGGCATTGGTACGTTGTTTATATGTGTAATGGTCTTGAAAAAGTGATTGAAAATGCAGACAGACAGAATGGGTATTCACATTTTGGTGATCCAAGGCAAACAGAAAACAGAGATGCAAGGAGACATTACCGCTAGGACCAGACTTACTCATCCAATGATTTACTCATATATTGAGCCAGTATTGGCTTTTCAATAAAAACAGGAAATCAGGCAGGCTTTGTTGTCTCCTTTTAAAGTTCCAGTAAAATGAGCTCTTGAACTCCAGAGGAAACTGTTACCTCATAGAAAACTTGTTTAAATCGATGTTTACGCTATCAAACTGAACTGCCTTTCTCTCCATATCTAATTGCATTGCTTTATACTTAGACTGATCCTTCATTACCTTCCATTAAACATAAAGTTATTTGACCATTTCACTACACCTATAATTTTATAAGCTTTATAATGTGTGTATAATGTATCGTTTACTGCCAGTTGTGTTTATATAAAATGGGTCCTGGGGATCAGTGCTTATGATCCATCCATCCATAGAACATTTTCAGAAACTACAAGTTGGTTTTTCTTGTTTTCTCAAATCAGCCTGGTGGCTGCTAATTTCAAGATTGCACAAGAAGTTGGAGTGTGTCACATGGTGTCAGTTTTGGTCATCTGGCTTCAGCATTTTACCAGATATCTGACCAGTTTGTTATAAAATGTAATGCCATAAAGAAAGGAGGGAATTTCTTTTGTAGCAGTTGGACTTTTTTTTATAGCTCTACAAATTTGATTTTCCAGGCATCTATTGGTTGTTGCTATTACTTTTATGTAGTTGCTGACTGGTCAGAATGTGTTGGGAGTTTTGTAAGATTTCCACAATAAAAACATAAAGCTGATGTAACGCTACAACACACAGCTGGCTGGCTGAGTTAGTTGCAAGCTAAGAAACCCTTTTGGTAAGACTGGGCCAAAGTCCGATCTGTACTGGACCTTTCAGAGCCAGTTCCAGACTAATGTAGAAGAACTCGTTTGTATGGCTGCAACTTTCAACAAGGCATTATTATGTAAAAACAGTATCCCAAATTTTTTGCATTTGAATTTTCTGGCCAATTTAAATCCTAAATCATATCAAAACTGACAGCCACCCTCTGGTTGTTCATATTTAACTAGTCTACAAATGCTGTAAATACTAGTCAACCAACACTTTCTTCAATTGACTGCACCAAGTAAATACACTTGTTGTAGGTTTGTCTATTTCTTTTTTGAAGTCTACTATATGCTGGTTTGAAAACCAACACAGGTTACTGCTGTTTTCTGCCTTTATCTTCAAGCAGCTATTCTGTCTGGAACAAATATGGAGTTAGCTGGTGGTTTGTTGCTTGAGAGAGAATTTCATTTGGGGTTGCAGTTTACAGTTATGGAACATTTCCTAGAAATCTCTCTCTCTCAACCTTTACACCTTTTTTCCACATCTTCAATTAAAGCCCCATCCTTTTCATATCTGTCTGCAGCAGTCAGGAAAACAAAATGGAATGGGTCATTAAGGGGATCAACCTCTCCTGATCCACATCTCAAATGTGAATTTCTAAGGTTGGCGTGTGAGGATGGAAGTTGTTTGGAACTCTTTGGGGATCTGAAGAAGTTCATAGGGAACGGACCGTACCGTGGTCATCAGCATTCCTGGGAAGAGGACAACTCACCGGTGACCAATTAGATCGCAGCAGGGCAGTAAATAAAAGGGCTGGATTGGCTGGTGAGACCCCGTGTGGCTGGGGTTTTGTTGATGTAAGGCATTAAGAGGAAGGTGTGTCATGATGCTGGACCTCTCAAAGTCCACAAACACACATCGTCAAGAAGTAATAACCCACTATAGACTCAATTGTGAGGTCACTGCATGCTGTCCTGCAGCAAAATGTTGAGAAATTATTCTCCCCTGTTCAAACACTGAGGTCAAATAAAGCTTCACTGGATTATTTTTTGAAGGTTTACCCGTGCTGATGTTGTGCATATGGTATAATCCACATGGGCCAGTTAAACGCTTCAATCTCTGATTTCTCGTCTTCATTTACATAATAGCTAAACAATGTTTTAATATTGCATGCAGAGTGAATTTTTAGCTCCATTTGGGTGTGTACCTTATTCTTCCTCCACCTTATCAAAGCAAGCTGATATCTGCTTATAAAAAGCCAAGTTGTCACCTGTCAGTGTCCATCTAAGCCACAGATGAAGACGTGACAGCCTTTAGGGGACCAGAATACTATTAACGCCGCGTTTCATCCCAAATGGGCTTTTATTAAAATGAACGCCTAATTAAATTCCAAGATGAGGGGGCAGCGAACAATCCCAGACAGTGGCTACTTTGATTTTTTTCCCCCTTGTTTTAAAGTAATTATGCGGGCCTGACATGAGTGAGCACACTGCCGGAGACCCCTCTAATGAGTTAAGCAAGAAAAATCGCCACAGTCGCCTTCCCTGGCAGCAGCTAATTGCCTGGCCACATCGGGCCACCACTAACACTGTCATTTAAAATGTACTTTTCTTCTTTTTCTGCTGGGTATTTTTTTTCCCATTCAAATACAGTTAATTAACATTTCTGTAAAGGTATAGTGTAAATAGCAAAAAAAAAGTCAGTTCCCTGTACTTGCAAGATCGTCCTCCTGTTTAGAGTTAGTGCAAGTGAAAGTCAAAAAAAACTTTTACTTTAAAAGCTGCAGCTGTGCTCGGAAGAGGTTTGATCAGTCAGTATTATGTTAATGATCATGTTTAAAGGTATAATAGTGGCTGTTTGTGACATAAGAGGGATCCTGAGAGCCCACTAAATCTGTTGCCTAATGCATAAATGTATCCATAGAAGTGGACCCTAAAAAGGAACCGAGCAATGAAAAGGAAAAAGATGAGAGATGAGTTCAATTTTATCCATCCGTCAGAGCATCTATTTTCTGTCGCTTTCAGTGTCTGGGTCACAGGGGCAGCAGGGTAAATCTTCCCAGCGATATCGTTCAGCCCTTCCAGGAAGATACCAAGATACCAAAGCCGCCCAAGAGGCATCCTCTCTCCAGTGTGTCTTACCCTGAGGCCTCCTCCCAGTTGAACATGCCCAAAACACCTCACCAAGAGGTGTCCACCAGGCATCCTACTGAATCCCCTCAACTGGCTCCTTTCAGTGGGGAGCTTCCTGTCAAATGACTAAGCTTCCTCATCCTGCTTTTAAAAGTGAGCCCAGACATCCATCTGAAGAAGATCATTTCTGGTGCTTGTGTCCAGAGTCTCATTCTTTCAGTCAGTACTCACAGGTCTTGGCTGTAGCTGAGGGTAGGAATACAGAACGTCCACTCAATCGGCAGCTCTTTCTTTAAAGCAAGAGCCTGATGCAGCATCCACATCACCACAGACATTGTGCCAACCCATCTGTTCATCTCCTGGGACACTCTTCCCTAACTTGTGAGGGAAATTTCGTCAATGTAACATAAATCCATTTGATTAAGTATCTTTTAAAAAAAAAACAATTGAAAGAGAATAGTGAATTGGTGTAATGCAGGATTACCAGTTGTGATTCAGATATGACATTTTAGCTCACCTCCAGGCAGCAATGTCCAAATCTATATTAATCAGATTTAAAAAAATATTATAATCACACCAAAAATGTCACAGTAACCCTGTCAGTCATCCCATCTCTCATGCATGCCTGCACACACACACACACACGCACACATACACACACGCACACACAAAGATGCTGCAGCAATCTACAAATGCATCTACATCTACAATGCCATCGCTAACATTTGCAAATGTTTCTGGACCTCCAAACAAGGGAATCAGTGAGACAGCACATAATTATTCATATGTTTCACTTAACCTTTAACATGCAGTCCCATACAGTGCCCCAGCCAGCGTCTGCATATTGCTACCAGATTATTACGAGAATGGCTGGGCATTTGTCCTTGTTTATGTGCTCTGTTGAAGCATCCTTGGTCGTACTTGCCTACACTCCAGATGAATAGCATTCCTTGGCCCCCGGAGGCTCCCAACTTCTCCTGAGACCTTTAAGTGTTTGTTGACAGACTAACAGACTTTGGCTTGTTTAGCTTTCTCCACTCTCTAAAATCCAAAAGGTCACCTGCAATTTCTTCGCCTGCTGTACCCCAACCCCTCTCCCCCCAAAGAAGAAGAAGAAGGAAAAAAAAAAACAAGACCTCAGGAAAATGCCCTTATGAGCAGACCTCAAGAGTTCTCAGGGAAACAAATAGAATCCCTGCTGCCACAGTTACCAAGTTTACCAACATGTCTCTATGGCTACAAATTACAAAATAGCTAGAAAGATGCCCCCCTCAGCTAGAGATGCAAACAAAGAGGAAGAGGAACGGAACTTGGGATCCCATAGATTACCCAATAGCGGCATAAGGAAACATTGCTGACTATTTCCTTGGCTAAAAAATAAAGAGCCTAAAGAGTGCGATAACACACCCCACAAGGCATTTTTGGTAGGTCACTCTCAGTTTCGCAACATGAGGTAAAGCAGTACAATGGAATTATCCTGCATAACATGCATAATTCCCCACATTACAGCAAACGAGAGGCGCACACCCCGTTATTTGGGGTGTCTATTGTTGCCGTGGTGCTGCTCATTATTATGGGGTTTCTGGTTCAGGCCATCAGAGAGGCTCTCGCCACTGAGGTCTCTGTGGAAATCGGCAAGCCCATCTCACTGCTTAGCAACCAAGCCCTGGGGCCTGTTTTGCACAGCTTAATTCAGATGAGAGTGCAACGCACAGGATTGGCTAAGCTCGACCTGCTCCCACCCTTCCCTTCCCATCCCCTCCCGTTCTCCCACTCCCTCACACACACACACACACACACACACACACTCACACAGCCACTATCTCGCCCTCCTTCGCCGCAGCCTTACCTTGTGCTCTCTGACTATCTATCTACATTGTTCTCCTGCTTGCCTCAAGCCTCCACTCTTAATAAAGGTGATGATCGGACAGAGAGCTAAAAACGTCTCTGTAAGCTTTGGTGCCATAAAAGAACTCTGAGAGACATTTCCTGTGCCACCCAGGGGAGTGTCTACCAGTGTACAGTCATTATATTATTGGTGTAATTTTTGAACAAATATAAATAATCATTTTAAATCACGCTTCCAGACTTTGGGCCACAGTAATCATAAACTGACTGGAAACCAGCAACTCACTTTGTAATTGTATTTCACAATTTTCATACTGCGTAAAGCATAACTTCAATTTGTTCTTTAAAAAAAAAAAGGACAAACCTCAAGAGACAGATTTATATCAATAAATAAACAGTAAAAAAACAAAGTTGGAGAGGATAAAATATCTTGGTTTCACATCCATATTTATAACTGTTCTCTGGCTGGAGATTACATTATGTCAAACGTCACCTCTGCAGTTTAACTCATACTGTTCTTTTTTACATGGGTTAAAATTCTGTGCAGCTCCAGTAGATTTCCAGAATGGAAGCTGATGTAGATTCATAAATGGATAATGAATTATTCTTGCTGTTGTAATGCTTGGAAGAATATGTCTATATGGATTTATACAATCAAAAGAGGCTTATATTTATATCATAAGCTGGACTATTTCAGAAAGAAGAAGAAAAAACTTTTTGGGCTGATCACAGTATCCTGTCGTCCCACATACATTGCTAAGGGAACAACAGGGGAATGAGCGTTGAAAATTTTGTAAGAAAGCTAGCAGGCTGTGGGTTCCAACACCAAAAGCATGAGGAATATTTGCACTTTTTAGTTATTTGGATCAACCTTTATGAAATGGTTCATGATTTGGGCAACAGCCATAATGAGTTCAGTTTAGTTTGTCTAGTCTATTAAGGCTTTGTTTTTAAATCGTATAACATCAAAATAAGTGATCCAAGAAGGAGTCAGGTTAATAACCTTGGAGGAACCAAAGGCGATGAGAAAGTAAACCCTATTTCCAATGACATCATACTGATGTGATTATTATTGCCATGACATTCATAAATCTCCTTTATAGTATGAAAAAAGCCAACTATCACTGGCTCATCAGTATGACATGCAAATAAGTCTCAAACTGGAGTAGTTTAAGTATCAAATTAAAAAAACAACTTTCTGTCACACAGCAGGACATGTCCTGTAGCCCACAATGAAAATGATGAGCTCCTGGTAAACTCATGGATATCCTGTGAGCAGGAGTAAAGTCTGATATGGTGGGCCAACGTCTGGATATGAACAATGTACAATAGATTCCTGGAAATGTATTAAAATGTAGCCATTTTACAGTTACAAATATTACTGCAATACTGCATCAAGGAGCCATAACGGCATAATTAGGTGGTACAGTGGAAATATGCTGGAATGATGATGATTTCTGATTTTCAATTGTTACAAACACATGTATTGTGGTTATACATATATGGCATTCAGAGAATCCTGAATGGCAACGTTGACAATCCCACAATGATAAATCTACAGCTGAACTTGCTTTTAAAATAGATTTTCCCTCTTCCTGATGTCTTATGTCTTTTCCCATATTTTTCACACTTATATGTTTCAATTCATTTGAATTCAATTCAATTCAGTGTTATTTATCCTGTTTCCCCAGCTGCTCGGGACAGTCTGCCGGGGACAGCTAGCGGGGCCTACGCTAACTTCGACTGAACCGCCTACAGGGGCCTGGCTAGCTTTGGGTTTTTACAGGGTATGAAGCCGAGTCTCCAAGTCAGTGATCCTGGCCTCCAGAGCTGCAAATAGGCTACATTTATTACAAGTATCATTACTGCTAAAGGAAGCCCAGGAGTAACTAAACATTTGGCACAATGAGCAGGAAAGTGCAGGGGGGGGACAAGTGAAGAGGCCATGCTGCTAGCGAGTCGGCTACGAGCTAAGCTATGCTAGCAAAACCCTAAAGAAACAGTAAGTGAATACTGTGAGCATAAATTAGCGAGTGAATACACAGAGAGTGTGCTTCAGATGAAGCATGTGAAGATTACACTTTGAAATAAGAAGTTATCTATACGTTTTTTATCAAATTGCTACGCAGATAAGTTACACCAAAACACTACTGTGTGTTGGAACAGGAAGTGATACTCGCTGATCACATTTTTCAAAAAAAGCCTGTATCTTTGTATCTTGTAAAATGAATAAATTTGAAAGACACTGGATGTGTACTGGACAGTGAACTTGCCATGGATTGGATCACCTCTCTACCTGTGATGTCATATTAAAGGCCAGTAATGTGGCCTGATCAGTATGTTGGTCATTTAGCTCATACTCTTCAGAGCTAGAGGTTGATATTCTTAATCATACTATTAGATATTTGAACTGCTGCCTTTCATATACCAGAGCTCTCCTGTTATTCACAGACCAAAACTTGCTGAATCATGATTGCAGGAATGTCTTTAAAACTACTTCATAGGAAAGTTCTTAGAAAGCAACAACAAATAGAAAAGTTGAGTCTGACTTTGATCGTTTTATGTCAGAATAGAGAATAGAGAGACTAATATCTATAAGGATGCCAAAGAGAAAATGTATTCATTTAAAACCACCAAAGTACATATCTTTGAACTACTGCCTGCTTCCTGTGAATTTCCCTTTCCCTTTTTTTTTATCTGTGCCTTCCTCGCTCACACCTTCCCTCACTCTCTTTTTCCCCACTTGCCCTCTTCTTTTCACCTGTTTTCTACTCCCTATCTGTCTCTCCCTCCCTCACTTTGTTAAGTGGGTGCGAGTGGGACGAGTGAGGAATCGACAGTGGTGGCTGTGACTCAGGCAACCAGCTGCTGCAGTGTTGTGACGGTAATGAGGACAGGGTCAGTGGATATAGACAGACTGAACGACAGAGGCACACACAAGAGGACAGGAAAAGGGTGAGAGAGACAGATAGATAGCTATGCAGATGCTGGAAGAAGTAAAGCCGGGTTCATGCGGGGAGTGAAGAAGAGAGCGAAGACAGAAGGAGTAGGAGAAAGGGAGAGAAGTGGAGAGATAGAAGTTGACAGAAGCCAGGTGATAGGACTCTACAGCAGTGATAGCCTCACAGGTAAACTCCTGAGCTAAGCAACTTTTTCTCTCACACTGTGGTTCGACTGAGGGGATGTGGAAGAGTACAAGTTGCAGGTTCATGTGGGGACTCTCAAAATAGATGCAGAATTCTACTAAAAGCTAATGCCTTTAACAGGTTGCCACATATTGACCTATCCACCTACTATTTAACCCACTAAATCCTTTATTGTTGTTGCTTGTTTTCATCTACACCACCATCACCATATGTCATCTTGGATATCCTCCTTTTGGGACAAATTAAGGGGATAATAATAATTTAAAAGCATTGTATATGCACAGAAAAATGAAACTGAAAAATGAATTAAATGAATATTAAATCAAACAGTGTTAAGATATATTAAAATTAATAAATACATGTAATGATGAAAAATTTAACATTTTTATATTTCATCTCGATCATGTTGTTTTCCTTCAAATGAACTGAATATATTTTTATAATTATTCAAGTGTGATAGGCCTTTGGGTGATAAACATGTTTTTCTATGTTTCATTTTGTTTGAGGTGGTGCATTAACTGCTAGCTTTTCAGCTGGCATTGAAACCATGAATCTAGCTAGAAAGTACCTAATGTGGCTTTCTAGGCGAGTTATAAGAAGTTACCAATAATTAGAAATCAACCTCAAGATGGTCATCGTCACTTTTGACAGTTACAAGGATTATGGATATGTAAATGTTCAAGTTCAAACTGATGATTTAACTGTATTTTGGCACATCTCTGTCTTAGTTGTTCTTAAACATAAATGTGTGATATGATTTAGCGTATTTGATGAGAAAAATGTTGAATACACCAGTGTTTCCATCAGTGTGTGACTCGGGGAATTACATCAAAACATATATCTTGCCTTTACTCAAGAAAGGAAAAAAATGCTTTAAAAAAGCTTTTGTTCTATAAATAGATAGGTGGTTTAAATGCATATAATAAGAATGCAGTACCAAAAGAAAAGTCAAAGTTAAATTTAAAACATCCAACAATAATGCACTACAAACGTTTTTTACACTAATAACTTGTTGTTGTAGATTAGGACAAGTTTACAGTAAAATAACAGTCTCATGTTGACAGTTTCAGGAATGAACTAGTTGTGCAATTTCGCAGGGAATATTGTTATATTAAAGGAATTCTGAATTATGTTGGATTTCTTTGATCGATTCTCTCACTTAGACAAAGACCACAGCAGTCAGGTAAACACAAGTAGGTCAAAGGCTGTATAAATTATGTAATAGATTGTCTGTCATGAACTTCAGTTTACCTCAAGTGATATTTAATTGAAACAATGATGTATCCACGCACTGACAGCCTGATACGTTCGCTTGACAAACTCAGTGTTGTACACATTTCAAACACAGTTTGCATCAGTGTTGATGTTTCAGCAGAGAACTACAATATATGCCAACATTTAAAAATTAACATCTTCAGTACTGTCTTATGTTGCTTTAAGAATTTCTTCTATTCAATAGTTGTAACAAGCAGTATGTCTCTCAGCAAGATTTTACTGCACTGTAAACCCGAAGTTAGCAGAACTTAAAAACATTAAGGCATAAGACGGTTTGGATATGTGCAGAGTGGGGATAGTGGATATGGTGGACAAAAGATGTTGAAGATTGAGCTAAAATGCAGGAGAAAAGAAAGAGGAAAACAAAAAATGAAAACAAAGTGGGTTACTGCTAGAATTCAAAGTCTCAGTTTGAGGTTCATGACTATTTTGGGAGCCTTCTATTTGAAAAAAGTCATCAGCTGAATAAGATGGCTGTCAAGCTTGGCGTAGAACATGTTGGGCATGCTCTGTTTGAACAACTTTGAGGGTTGCAAAACTACTACAGAAAAACTACTAAGTTGAGTTCAAAATTAATTGACCTATGATAAAATAATAGTTATGGTTCTCCATACAGTAATATTTATTCTTCCATACAAGTTTAAGGGGTACTCCAAGTTTTGACCTACCACCGTCTTTTGCTATGGTGAGAACAAAGTGAGCGAAGTTGCTAGCACATTTGGTTTCTAATGATATTAGACGTTGTTGAAAGAGACTGAAACAAGAATTCTGACTTTCAAAGCCTGACATGCATATACCTCTCAAATAGTTCAGGTTACATGGTCAAAAAGGTAAGTTTACAATTTTTAAAGCTTGCAGTTTTTGCAGATTTTTAAATGCCCCAATAAATTTATTGCAGTAAAAAATGGCTATGTTAAAATGTGTATGTAATGTTTCAAAAAGAATAAAAGCAACAAAAAAAAACCAAAGCAAAAAAACAAAAATAATTTGTTAAACTTTGTATCTGTGAGCAACTGATACTTCACTGTCTTTTCTCAGAATCTAAATCAATCCATCTGTTATATCAGACTAAAGACTAATATCATTTATGTTTGGGGTCAAATTGACCCCAGGAATCAAAACCTTCCAAAGATGTTTGCCATAAAATTTTAATTAATTAATTAATTTTTTTTTAAAGTAACAGCCACTTAATATGTAAATAGCTGATGTTGATCAAAAATAATACGTTGAACTAACTTAAATGGAAGAAAATGTTAGATGCACTTAAGGTATTTGAGTTAGTAGGACTGTTTTTAAAAAAATTAAGTTGACATTACTGAATTTACTTATTTACTTTGAGTGTTTGGGTTTACAGTGCTGACATAGCATATAAAGAACAAAGTAACTTTTTTATAACGCATCACATTAATTTGATATCTAAAAGGTCATGAAGTCAAGATGAAAAACAAATCAGCTTACGTACTATTTTGCAGTGTAGGGTCTCATCCTGGTGAAAAAATGAATTT
This sequence comes from Etia nguti, assembly GCA_015106755.1. Taxonomy (NCBI): domain Eukaryota; kingdom Metazoa; phylum Chordata; class Actinopteri; order Cichliformes; family Cichlidae; genus Etia; species Etia nguti. The sequence continues at coordinate 17,553 of VUQG01018766.1, forward strand.
CAAACATTGTGTTATGCTGAGAAAAGGAGTAAAATGGAATGAGACAGTGGCGACATGGACTCCCACTATAGACACAGTGTTTAACATCGTCACCCGTGGCAGCTCAATTACCTGAGTGTAATTGCAATAACTCCAATACCTCTGCAGTCATGCTTGACAGTTTCCAGACCAGGTCCTGTAATTGCAGGTTGATATGCAACTGGAAATCAAAAGGGGCTAACACGTTAGTGAGAGAACAGCTAGCCTATGACTTCCACAGCTGAGTGGTGAACTGGTAATGCAATAAAAGGTTGGAGTTATTAGCAGAGTTGTGAATGGCAAATTGGTGTGAATGCCAAATCGTCAGGGTTAGTGCTGAATAAGATGGCAAGTTAAAAAAGGAACTTAGAAGAAGGGGGGATGAGACAATGGATGATGTTCAACTGTGCGAGAGCAGGCTCGGACTTAATGTAATGGTCCTTAAATACTGTCAGTAATTAAAAAAAATAAAGGTCTATTTTACTTCTAAAAAACTCCTGCACTCAGTAGCAAAGTCCTAGGTTAGCCCAAGGATCACCATCATTCACCATGCAGACCTGAAAGTCTGTGAGGTTTTGTTCAAAGATTTTGCGCCATATCAAGCAGAGAGGATAAATTAAAAGATGAATTAACCAGATGTAGTATAGTGAATAAAAACATTGCAGAATCTTGACCTTTAAGGTCCCGTAATGCTTGAAAGGAAGTGCTTGAGAAATGTGAAAGAGCTTGTCAAAGTCTCCGATGTCAGACTTACAGTGAGATAGCATTAGACAATTTTTCAAACTTTTAAAGCAGACAAAAGGAGGATTTGAGTCATCCACTGAAGCTCTCTGTTTTAATTCTTTACTCACCTACGTCTGTCTTTTTGTGCGCATAGTTATCTGCAACACCAAGTTTTGTTTGAGAACTAAAGAGCATGTCCTTTTTTAAATTTATTGATTCCTGCACACATGAGTTACCAAAAAAAAGGATTATGCAAATTGAAAGACAATGAGCTCTTTAGACACTAACAGGTGCCACGTCGGTGCAAAACTATCTATGAAAATTATTAAAGCTCTTCAGCTACTTTCATTGTCTTCTTCAACATGAAGTTTGCCAAGTTTTTACAGGTTAAGGTACATATAAATTCATGTTTGTTTGTTTTTTGTTTTTACAGAGCACTTCAAGAACTTTTTACATCTTCCATTAAAAGTAATCATAGAATATGGCTCAAAGCATTGGTAGCATAATTATTTACGCAGCAGCTAGTGTGTGAACATTCATTATTCATCATTCATGTAAAAATGAAGTGTTCACAGGACTATAAGCATGCCTGTGAAAAACTAAGAAGAGTTTGCTTATTCTATCTGTATGGGTTTCTCAAGTTCTCTCTGAGTTTGCTAATAGGGTCTTGAAGGACTGAAACTATGAAAAACAAAATTCTCTGGTCTGATGAAACAAAGCTTCAACTCTTTGGCCTAAATCCCAGGTGTCATGTCTGGAGGAAACCAAACAACGCTCATCAATTGGTCAATACCATCTCTAGAGTGAAGGATTGTGGTGCCAGCTTCATGCTCTGGGAATGTTTTTGGCAACAGGAATTGGGAGACTAGTCAGGATTGAGGGAACGATGAATGCAGTAATGTGCAAAGACAATGATAACCTGCTCCAGAGCACTCTGAACCTCAGTCTGGGGTGAAGGTTCATCTTCCAACAGGACAATGACAATACTCTACAATGCTATAGTTTTGTTTATTATTTGTAATAAATTTCAAGCAAATGTTTTTCACTTTGTCATAATGGGATGTTGTGTGTAGAGTACTGAGGTAAAAAGTGAACTGAATCCATTCTGGAATAAGGCCGTAACATAACAAAATGTGGAACAAGTGAAGTGCTGTGAATACTTTCTGGATGCACTGTAAAGTTTCCTTTTAAGTGAAGCCAAGCATCATTCAGTTTGCTTGGCTAAAAAATATGTACCCGATTATCTCTGATTGTTTGAGCTCTTCAAAATGATCTAAGGAGAAACATTTCAGTGATGGTTCAGCTTTTAAGATCTGCCAGTGTCTGTTAATTATGTGGCTGAGTTTCTGATGACAATGGTTAAATTCAGTGATGAAAGTTATTCTTTTTATTTCCACTTGGACTTTTAGTTATAAGCAATTCAGTTCTTGATGCTCTGTATGTAGTCAGAACCAAACACAGCATAAGTACAAACATCTCATACCTGTCAAGTACAGTAATTGAGGGGTTGATTTGGGCTGTTTTGCAGTCCCAAGACCTGGGCACCTTGTAGCCATTGTCCATGAACTTCTCTTTACACCAAAAAGTTCTAGAGTTAAATGTGAAGGCATCTGAAACCTAAAGCTTTACTGATAACACACCATACAACATGATCTCAAGCACAGCAGCAAATGCACAAAGAAATTACTGAAAAAGAAAAGAATGTGTAATGGCTTAGTCAAAATCCAACTTCACTGAAATGCTGTGGCAGGACCTATACAGGAGCTAACAGGAGCTATACATGAATAAATAACCACAAGCCTCAATTCAATGAAGCAACCTTATAAATAAGAGTGGACCAGAACTCCTTCATAACAGTGTGAGAGACTGATTACTCACCTGTCACTTATTTCTCTTTCATGTCTGTAATTTTGGTATTTCTTTCTAAATTAAACATAATTTTATTTAATTTAGAACGAAACATTCACTATCCACAGACTAAATAAGAAATATCCTGAAACAACACTCCATGTCAGTGTTTGTGAGATTATGTTAGAAGTTAGACGCAGCCAATGCGCACAATAACTACAAAGAAAGACGGTACACCATCAGAAAGTCTCTAAAATGACAAGACTTGTGAGATGGTCCCAGTCAGCAATGTAACTGCTGACTGAGTGTGGTCCAAGGAGGGACTCAGTCAATTAATAAACCAACAAAAACACTTTTGGGTCCTGGAACTAGTCTGATCTACACCATTTCCAGCTTATAAGAATTCACATACAGTGTTGTGAAAAAGCATTAACCCCATCCTGAATTCTTAGTTTTTTGCATATTTGTCACACAATGCAGTTTTTAAATAATGATTTCATTTATTAAGGGGAAAAAGCTATCTAAACGTATCTGGCCCTATGTGAAAAAGTTAGTACCCTGCAAATTTAATAACAGCATTTCTTGCTTTCAAGGATGACACAACCAATCAAGCTTTCTTCTAACTGGCAATAAGTATTTCACATAGCTGTGGAGAAATTTTGGCCTAGTCTTCTTTGCAAAATTGTTTGCAAATTGGAGGGTTTAGAGGCGTAAAGGCCTGTTTAAGGTGATGCCAACTGGATTTTGACTAGACCACTCCAACTCTTTTCTTTCTTACTTACTTGTGTTTTGCATCATTGTCCTACTACATAACCTAAGTGTGCTTGCACTTCAGGATGAACTGATGGCCAGACATTCTCCTCCTGATGCAGAGCAGAACTCCTGGTCTGAATAATAAAGGTAAGTCCTCCAGTCTCAGATCATCACACTACCAGTGTTGGGCAAGTTACTTTGAAAAAGTAATTATTTATAGTTACTAGTTACTTCTTCAAAAAAGTAACGCCGTTAGTAACGCCGTTACTTGTAACGCTGTTATTCCCATCACTGCACACTACCACCACCATTGTTGACTGTTGGTTGCAATGCTCTTTTTATGAAACACTGTGTTAGTTTTATGCCAGATGAAACAAAGCATAAACCTTCCAGAAAGTTCAACTTTTGTATTATCAGTCCACAGAATATTCTCCCAATAGTCCTGGGGATCATTAAGACATTTTTTGGCAAAAGTGAGATGAGCCATTATGTTTTTTTTGGTCAGCAGTTATTTTCACCTTGGTAGTGATCTAGTGGATGTAAGGAGGTTAAATGCACACATTAATATAAAAGAAACTTCAAATATTTGAATATGACACTTAATATCTGTTTACTTATTTGCAATCTAACTCATGAATACAGAAAGTATTCATTGTACATTGTTTATGCTAGCAACCCTCTCAAAAAATTCAACTTTTTTCTGCCTGCCAGACATTGCTCTATCCCCCCAGTAAACAATTTTCACCATGCACACCAGTTTTTTTGGGGTTTTTTGTTTAGGTTTTTTTTTTTTTTCTTTTACAGTCTTTAGCATTTTTCCATAGGATGTACTTGGACTTATGTGAGACATAGCTTAGTGTTACTGGTTTTACCCACAATTGGATTGTGTAGACTGCACCGTCTTATAATATCAACACAACTGTTAGGTCGTGGTTGCTACTCAGTCTGTAGTTATTGTCTTAGATCATTTGCAGTAACAGCTGTCTTTATAATTTAGTTTTTCATTGCTTTGGCACTTTTGGGCCACTCGTGGTCAAGTTTGCTTTGGGCCCAGCGTTTGTGTGAAAAAACGTAGAACAAACACTGCTTTTGATTGATTGACGCTGTGGAGTCATGTGTAACCAGGCTGTAGAAAAATCAGTAAAAGTTCCATCAAAAAGACCACACTTAGTGCTACCACTCGACTTTAATGTGGTTTTACAGAAACCTGAGAAGATCTGTGGTTGAGCCCTGCTAACTTAAGGGTTTTGTGTTATTCCAGCATTCCTCCATATGTCTCGGGACAGTCCAAAACCACAGACCCTGACACCAGCGGTGGTTCCAGATTCAGCTGCCAAGATCCACTGTGAGGAATATTCCTGTTCTTCATCCAAGAGCAGACCATTAGGATTTATAGCAGGAGAACATAAAGTACTCAGGGAGAATATCTGTCTAGAAAAGACCCAACAGACAGACTTATAACAGCTGTACTCCACCAAGGAAAGCACTGTGTCTGTTTTAGAAACTTTGGTTACGGACAATATGTTTACCAAAACAGTTAGACACCCCCCTCCCCTCCCACCCGAGAAAGAAGAAAAAAAACCTTCCTGGAATGGAAATGGAAATGTCAAATATTCTAGAAGTCAGCCAGCAAATCAAGTAATGTAGACTCCTTTGGAAAACCATCCTTATGATATAATCTGGTCATTGTATTCACATTTGGAAAGGGTAGTTGAGAGCCTACCACAACACTACACTACATGTAGATAAAAGCACCACAGAAGCTCTGTCCAGATAGTGACTGAAAGACAACATCAACCCTGCAGTAGTCAATCAACATGTAGTCAGTCATAATACAAAAAGCACAAATAGATCACTGGCCCTGTAATCGCATACTGTGAGACCAACAAGGATACTACTGAAGCTCAGACTCAGAGTAGCAATATCCTAAATTCCTACCCCCTCCCACAGCAATTACACTTCCTTAAACAGACTGTTAGAGGAGGGAGAGAGGGGGGACAAAAAAGAAATGTGGCGGCACGCTTGAAATAACTGTTGGCCGAGGAGCTAATAGGCATGGAATGATGACAGATATCATGGAGTGGACGCTTCGCAATGACTGGGAAGGAATTAATAAGCAGGAATGGGTTAATAGTGCATTAAGAGCCAGCAGGAAAACGGCAGGAGAGAGGAGGGAGAAGCTTCTGAAGTCAGCTGTGAGTAATCAGCCCATGGCGAGCCTTCAACGATTACCATAACAGAGCAATTGGACGTGAAAAATGGATAATAGTATGGACATAGAAATGTGGGACGAGTCTGTGTGTGTGTGTGCGTAGTGTTGGCTGTGGGGGAGGAGTAAAATGCTCAAATCCACTGGTTTTCCAATTGTGATGGGCAGAATGTGGTATTAATTTTTCAAACAAAAACACTCATAACCATAGTGTTTGCTAATTATAGTGGAGTCATTACTTTGCAGATATTATTCTCAAAATGTAGTTTTCATTAGGACAAGCACAGGAAAAAGGCTGGGAATAACCTAAAATATCATATTTACGTAAATAAATATTGAGAAATAAAATCACCATGAATACACAAAATTGTCATATCGGTTGATAACTGTAATTTTTTTCCTTTGTACAGAACACTGGTGACAACAAATAAAAAAAAAAAAACACACATTTTCCAGTGTCTCACCTTCTAACTCATTGTTTTAAATAAAATGTTTTATTTTTCTCAGTTTCATCCTTTTTGTAAATCTTAATGAGGGCAGGTATAACAGCATATCACATGAAATGTGCTAATGCAAGTAATATTTTTCAGTTTTTGATCCTCACTCTAACAAATCCCTCACTGCAAACTTTGCATGTAACCAGCTCAAAAATTTAAAACCATAAAATCTTATGGCAAAATCAATTAGTTTCATGGGAGCAGCTTACTTGCTTATGGGACGGGGATTTGCATCATTTACCAACAGCAAACTTTATAGAAAGATTAAAGTCTATTAGCAATTAGGATTACAAATTTCATAAGATTTTAGTGATACTAATGGTCTTTCGCTTCTGCTTAACAGGTTTTTTTGTCACCGTTTTATTATCTGCTGTTTACCCAATACTGCCACCTACTAAGGGGAAATTCAGTCTTTACAGCACAACCTGACTCTGAAATGCGTCCACAAGGAATACAAATTCTAGGACATATATAAAACTGATTTAAAAAGGCAGATTTGATGCAACTCTCATGTCATTTTAGCCCCCCATTCCATCCGCTGATATTATGTTTCTTCTGTTGAGAAAAGTGGACCTATTACTACAGTTTGTTTGACTGTACAGTGATGCTTTATCCTTCATTTTCTTGTGTAGTTGTGAAGAGAGTTTTCCCGTTTGGAAGAGCTACCTAGCTCAAAGCTCGCTGTGTCACAAACAGTCAGCTGTCAGCTTTAAGTTGAGCCTCCAACTGGCCATCAGAAAATCTCTTTTATGTATGTGTTGGCATTGTTCACTTAAATTAGCTAATAGCTTAATGTTCCCTTTGGCATTTTTGCACATGTAAAACTGTTCAAGATATTTAAAAAACACCATAAAACATTTTCAGCTGTTATCCAGTTATACTGACTAATTAGGGTAGGTAACATTAATTTAACAAGGTGAAAATTGGTTCAATCAATTAAATGGTTTATCTTTAGCATAGTCTACATCGCTTTCTCTTCAAGATGAAAGCGGAAAAATAGGGTAACCTCTTGTTTTCTTTCATCATACCAGGATAATTGTGTCTGTACTGAAGAAGTAACACAAGTTTCACTGTTTCCTTTATTGCACACAGTGTATTGTACGAAGGCTGAATGTGTCACAGTCTGGCAGAGGCAGACTGTATGTGTTTGCAAAAAGAGGACTCAAATGCAGACCAAAAACAGAACGTGACGTGGATTAACAGAAAACGGGCAGTTTATTAAGGGTGGCAAAAATAAA
>VUQG01018768.1:5926-24203 GCA_015106755.1 Etia nguti
GATAATTTTTTTTTTTTTTTTTTTTTCCTAATTCTAGTTTTGAATGATACTACTTAGTATGGTGACTCGTTTGTCTGAATATAAGTTAGCAACCTTAAAACGTGCAGTGGTCATAATAAACTGACATAAGGGCCTGAAATGCTAGAAATACTTCACAGTTGAGTGGAGATTCTGGACTCTCCACTCACTTTCTGTCACTATTTTTGAGTTCGCTTGTAATAACTTTTGCATTTCCCCCGACCAACAGCGAAGGCTGAGCTGTATTCTGATACGGTATCATGCATTATGTAGTAGGCTGCCACTGGTTGTGACTACAGTGAGTCAGTGCACCCTTACTGTAGCTGTGGCTGTCAGGCACTAGCCTGTCCCGTTGCATTTAGAAAACAGCTGGAGGAGCTCTCTCACTGACCGCTGCGAGCACAGACTGCAGATCTCATTATGACTACAGCCCTGGGATGACATAGCTGTTTCTGTGACTGCAACCATGGCTGTGCTTTGTTTGTTATAGTTACAGCAGTGACACATTAGCTCTGGAGATACTGTAGTGCTGGTGACATAGCGGTCAGAAGCAGGAACAGTTGGTAATATCCATAGCACGAGGTTCATCCACATTATCCACAGTCCAAACATCTGGCCACATCTTCATCCTCACAGGCAGAACATGCTACAGCTGTGCTCACAACCAGCAGCTGGATGCTGTCAGGGATTGACCTTTTAAAAGGAATAATGGCCACTAAGTGTCACATCATCTGTCCTTTCTGAGTTTTTCTCTTAAATATTCAGTAACAGAAACGGGATTCAGAAAAAAACATTCTTCATTTCATTGAGACACTTTGGGACTGCAGAAGAATTTCACTTTGTAAGACTAACTTGATGATTAGAGCAGTTAAAGAGGAGCATAAATCGAAGGTGGTTGGGGAAAGGTTGACATGTGCTTCTTAAAAGGCCACATAAAAATGCACGGTATGCTACAATAGTTCCTAAAATATACATGTTATATCTTTGTTTCATTTTTAGCTTCGAGTTTTGAAATTAGAATAAATTCTCTACTTTACAGACAGAAATAAAACAACCAATATATGGTTGTTGGTATATATATATATATATATATATATATATATATCTAAGCATGTCATGATTTAGTGGCCTTAACAACAAAAATGCACCAATGGCATTTACATTATTTTATGGTAACAGCTTCTGAGTGCAACAGCAAACACGTTATAGCTGCAGAAGGCCCGGTGTGTATGTGACTCTACACTGTAAGAAAATCCACTCACAAGAATAAATTACTAAGTTTCTAACATTTTAGTTTCCCACTGGCCTTTTTATCACAGCCAATAGCACAACATTTTCATTACAGGTGAACATTTATTTAAACTGCAATTCCATGAATTGTTCCAGCGAGCTGAAAGGACCTGAAAGCCGCAGCGATGCTTCTGTTATCAGTGGATCTCCGTTAGACCCAGAATTTCTAGCTGTATCTCAGATACTATATCAGGCTGTGTGAAAATCTGTGTTCATACATGTACCCTATTGAGTGCATCCCTTCACTGCTGCTTACTCTTGTATCCGCCTGTTCTCCCAGCTACCGTCCAGCACAGAGGGCTGTGCTCGGGAGACCTGCCTTCCTCCACACAGTCTGTCTTTCCCCATTCTCCTCTTTCTTTGCAAATGCTCCGTCTCTCCCCCCTCCTGTGCTTTCATGCCGATCCGCCTGTTCATCTCAGCGCCCAAATGGCACCAGGCAAACCGAGCAGCATGACTCTGACAATATTACAACACTAACGGACCATTTTTGTCAGAGATCTGGCTGACTCTGATTTTAAGTGAAGGTTGTGGCTTTCGGCAGGTCTTGAAAATGGAGGGCAAAAGTTTGCACAGCAGTCACAACATGAGGTGATGTAGAAATATAGGTAGAAAATGTTAGTCCACATGAAATTCACAGTAAAAACAATTTGCAAAAAGACAAATTTCCCTTTGGCTTAGACAAAGGTCAGAGGAATGCTGAAATCCACAAAACAGAAGAGGAGAGGACAGCCACTCTACAAGGACTTACTATAATCCTTCAATTTCATATTTTAGCTGAGTGCGATAACGGGGCAGCGCTATCTGCCACACGCTGCTGGTACTGTCAGAAAACAAAGACAGATGGTCAAAAGATCACTCTCCTGCAATTAAGATTTTCCTTCAAGGGTCAAATGTGGTATACGTGAGTGAGTGCAAATGTGCCAGGCCGTGCGGTACAAATATAGGCGCTGTATTCTAACGTTGCTTGGAATAAGAGATTAGAGCTCCCCCATGAGAAAAGAAATTAAAATGACATGAAAGCAAAAGAAAATTTAGTGAGACAAAGACGGAGACTCAGACATGGCTGTGCATCATGGGTGAATTTTAAGTGCAAACGTGGAAACGCAACAAAAGTATTTAAAATAGAGAAAAGGGACAGCCGAGTGGCAGCATACATCTGAATCACGCAGGGAAGGAAAAACAGAACAGCGTGAGGAAAAGGAAGTGGTAGATAAGATGAAGAGCACAAGGGACGTTTGAAAAAAGGAACAATTTGAAAATAGGTTTCAGTCCAGGCGCATTACCGAGGTGTATCACACTGTGAAAAGAGTCGTTACCAGCTGCGACAATGCTGCCGCTGTTGTTTTCACCATATCAGCAGTGTGTGTGTTTGTCATCGTGGCAAAATGTGGTTTTAGAGATACCCACAATGGCAGTTATATCTGTATATCTACGGACAGACTTCCTAATGTCACAGTGTGTGGTGAAGGGCATAGTTCAACCACTGAATGCTGAGCAGTGGACCTGGGAATGGCACATGATACACCCCTCACCAACACGATGGCTGATTTGGCATGTTTTCAGCTTGAGCCTGTGTGTGTCTGTGTTTACACAGTCACATCATGAGGATTTCTTTCCTTTAGTAGAACATGTTTTAGGGTTTGGTAAGGCCTCAGTCACACAGCCTTAGAGACCAGTTGGCATCCAAATGGTAAACACCGAGTACAAGGGAAAAACATTTATATTCCCCGACCGGTTGGCAAGTGAATGCTGCAGGCAGCTGTCATTCACTATGAAATGAACCTATAAAACCCCATTTAAGTACCTAAGAAAAAACTGTATATTTATTGGAGTGGTCGCTGGAGGTTGCCAGCAGTCACTAGCTGTGATTATCAGTAGTTTGCATGATAGACATAAACTTATCTGCAAATACTCACAAACTCCTGCAAAACAGAAACAGACAGTGTTGGCCTTCAAAGTAAAAGCTGCACATTTTAATGATTGCAGTTGTAAGGCACAACTTTTACTTTGAAGCTTAATGTTCTCCGTTTCTAGTTTGCAAACTTTTTCAAGTTTCTCTATCACTTGGAGAGTAAATGTAGGTGTCTGCAGACAAGTCGCCATGTTTCATGAAAACTATGGGTGTTGCATCAAAAGCCTCAGTCTGACTGCTTTGGTCACTAGCAGATTGCTGCAGTCACACATAGTTTTCATGCTGCAGTCACACATAGTTTTCATGTTTCATGAAAACTATGTGTGACTGCAGCAATCTGCTAGTGACCAAAGCAGTCAGACTGAGGCTTTTGATGCAACACCCTCTTTGTGACCAATATTACCGATTTCACACAGACAGCAGCCCCCAGCAACCACTTGCCAACCAGCTGGGGAACACAAATTTGAGGCCGACCAGTCTCTGGGCCTGTGTGCCTGAGGCCCAAGGTAAGAAAAGACAAAGAGACACGGTACTCAAATAATCCTGAATTTAAATGTATTGACAAAATTCATAATGGGAGCAAAGGTTGGTTGTCCCACACCTGCCCCCAAGGAGCCAATCAACAGCTCCCTTCTTATTCATTTAAGGAGCGTTTTCAAAATATTTGCCTAAATACCTGTCCAAAGGCAGTACTCTCAACTTTGGTAGGCTTAGGTTTAAGTTTAGTTTAGGATAAGAGTCACAGTTCTGTCAAATAGTACTTTAAAGTGTTTAAATGTAGTAATTACGACAGTTTTGCACGTGTACTCAGCACTCAGCATGATGATGTGGCCTGTGGCTGGTTTGAGCCCACCACAAGAAGGTCCTTTTTTTTTTTAGTTCTCCCTGAAGAAATAGATTTACAGTACCCAGCCAGACACTTCTTCTTTTCCCTTACACACACAGAAAAAAAAGCCACGCAGCCAAGCCAGCACTTTTCATCCTTGCACCCCTTCTCTCTGGGCCTCCGGCCAGCATGGATGAATGGCAGCTACAGTCATCTCTAGCATCCTCATGTTCCCCCTGCATGGAGGCTTGTTCCATTACAAAAACTGGCTGGAGATGATGTGAGAGTGCGTTTCTGCAAAGTAGTCTTCCTAGAATAAGTCTTTACACCTCAGCAATTTCCCAAATTCCAACACAACACCTGATTTCTATAGTGGGATGAATCTGCTGGATTAAATCAGAAAGCATCCGTGCTTCTCTTATCAGCGAGAAAACAAATGCATTTTGCAGAAAGGAAATCAGTAAAGGCTGCAAGGTGCAAAGACAAGAGATGCTGCGGGCTTGTACTCAGCCTCTGTCCTCTCATTATGTGGATCTTCTGCACTCTTACAGTCTGGCCTCTTTCTTTTTGCTGAGGAAATCCCCGCCTACAGTGCTTAGACGTAAGACGGCCTATTAATAAAGTATTTAAATGGACTTTCATCAATATATGCTGACTCAAGTCAATTCTTGGCACAGTTTAATGGTAATAAAGGGCGCCCCTACCATGATTAATAGCCTCAATTCTGCAAGTGGTATAGCTAAAGCAGCAGAGTCAGTTCTAATGTGTGGTCAAAACACTGTGAATAATAAACAGGGGACAATATAGAAGATTACTGAACATGAGAAAACATTATGACCTGTTAAAGAAATGATCTAAGAAGCCGTGACATTTAAAATGAGCCTGACTTGAAGTCAAATCCTTCCTGCCTGTCACTTCTCCTGCTTTACGTCAATCATTCCTCCAAACCTGCGCACTAGACCTGACAGTGTGCTTAAATTCAGCCTTCTGCGGCACTCGTGTTGACCTTGCAGTGTTTCGGCAGGCAACTAAAACCTCTTCAGGTAGTTGTCTGTGTGCAGCTGGTGGCAGAGCTGAGTTGTGGAGTTGATGTGTAGTGATAGCACACAGGTGGAACGGTTCACAGCTCCTATATGCTGGTGCTTTTTCCTCCCCAGCGCTCTGTGTGCCATGAAAAAGTGATGTAAATCTATTGCAAAGGCCTGTTCACTGCATCCGGAGATTCACCCTCTTAGTTGTGCAGACTAAAGATAAGCTGACTCACAGTGCACGATAGGTGAATGCTAAGCAGCATGGGTGAATCTTATTATGGGTCTGGGGGATGAATTGGGTAAGAGAGTTTTTTTTTCAGCAATGCAGGTCCACGTATCCTTGCAGAGTCCTTCACCTGCAGCATTCGCCTATCTATTTGAATCATATGCAGAAAAAACAGACATAAATCATGAAATCAAAAATATATGTATCACTCAACTCGAGCTGGGGATCACTGATGTTATGTGCACCATGTGTTTCACCATGATGATTTTTTTTCCCAGTTTAGACGCATAGCACCATCTTATGGTCTTACACAGAAATTCATCTTTAATGACAGAGATGTAACGCAAACAGCCAACAGTGACACACGTGTTTAACAGTCTCCTTCAATACTGAACTCTCTAATGCCAACTTATCTCCTCGAGTCAAGCTTTAATCTCTATGGGTCAAATTTAAGAGGTAAAAAGTTCCTCCAACAGCAATTACACACACTTCTGTTCACACCACCCCTGCCATTACATCCCACTCTTTCTTCATGTGAATAAAATTCAGCATCTTTAAACAGTCTTTCAATATTTAACAAGATATTAAGAATATTTCTCGCAGACTTTGAAGCGCTATCAAAGCTGCCTGTGCTTGCACTGGCGTGCAGCAACCTCAGACACATACAGTAAAGACAAAAGCAATACGGAGAGCTAAATTATTCACTCCTGTGCCTAAAGTGAGGCAAGGACACAAAGTAATTTAAGAGCAGGAGGTTCAAACCGTCTCAGAGCTGAGGATGTGTCAGCTTGTGGAATTACATAATCTGCCCGGTGCAGCCTGGAAATACTGGCAAAGATAAGATGTCACCTTCTGATGAAAGTAGGCTTGAGTTAAACTTATAATAGTGTAATAATGTATGGGTTGGTGGTGCAGAAAATTAAATAGATGTTGATGCAGCTTCTTGAGTAGAGGGTAAGTCGTGGACTGCAAGAGTGGAATATTTATGTCATGTTAAAAACCTAATTATAAAGGAGCACCATATTAGCTATAGGTGATGATTCTGTGACGTGCTCAGCGTGCGATCCAAATCTACATTCATCTCTTGACACTCTCCTGCTGTGAGTATGATGGCAGCTGTATGCCAGGCTGCCTGCTGTCTGTGCAGTCCAAAAAGAGAGCCGTCAATCCCACAGATTGGATGTCGACTGCAGATACATTACGATGCACGAGCCACTTGCCTGTTACCGTTAACTTGGATGTATTATGTGCATTCTTTATGCATATACTTCCTCAAGATGTCAGTGCACCATTAGGAGAACACGATGACATTTGAGCTGCATCAGAGGTTCATCTTCAGCATGCGGTAACGTAGAGCTAGTGAGTCTTTCCACTGATCTGATGTGATGCAGCGCAGCAGACAAACCAAAGCTGTGAATCACCAATAATGAACTCTCTCTTGGTCTAATCCCCAGCACATTTTGCTGAGGCAGGTGTGTGATGGTGAAACACCATTACTGTCGTCTTAATGAGAGTCCCGTGTGCGTTTCCCCATGTTTTGGTCTCAGCAGAGCTTTATCTGGGACCGTGCCGCTGGACACGCTAGACGGGAGAGATAACCTCCATCTGTCTTCATGACTGTCTGGGCTTTATTGCTTTAGAAGAAGTGCTGCTACAAGCTCTTCCTCTGCTTGGCCAAGAAAACCAATATTTGGTTTGTATCTGACCTTGTGCGATTTGTAACAGGAGAAGTTACATCATTTCTGAGTCTCACACACACACGCACACACCCAGCATTAACGTCTTCTCGCCTCATCATTACAGCACGCTGACCCAGGTCACACATTAACTCCACAGTGATTAAAAAACATGTTTCAGAATGGTCTGTCGCCTTGTTTGTGACCAGAAACATTCATACATCAGTGAGGCACAGCCCGGCAGCGAGGCTTTAGGCTGCTGCTTCAAACTTCTCAAATCCTGTTTTCTGTCAAAGTTTTCCAGTTTATTGAACAGTTTGCTGCTGTTACCTTTCAAATAGACTTGCATGTCTGTTAATGAAGGATAATGCTCATACGCTGTAAAGAAAGCAGACCCCAGCTGTTTCAGTTTGGAGAACAGGGTTAAAGAAAGAAGAAGCCGTGAAGGCAGAAACATTACGGCAGAGAGCTTGAAGAAGCCTCGACGCCAAATACGTCATTCTTCAAGAGCAAATGCAGTCATACTTGTATAATTTCATTAAAATATATTAAAAGTACCAATATCTAATATCTTACATCTCTTTTTTCATGACTCTGGATACTGGACTTAGAGACATGGTCAGTCTCAGTGTCTGCTGGGTCTGACCTCAGTCTAACTCTGAACTGGCCTGGACCTCTCTGACATGTTTGGGTTGATGTTTCTGAAGCATTTTTATTAAAATGACTAAATAAATAATATGACTTGTAGTGCAGAACAGACTATCCACAACTAAAGAATTGCCTTAGTTTCTTAATTAGCACTAATTAGCAGGTATCTGTTGCTGTCGACTGCACATGAATGCAACTTTCTAATCAAGCTTGGTAGTGTTAGCTCGCAATTCACCCTGTCATTCAAATATGAACTACAACTACAACGGTAAATGGCCTGCATTTGTATAGCGCTTTACTTAGTCCCTAAGGACCCCAAAGCGCTTTACACTACATTCAGTAATTCACACACTAGTGATGGAAAGCTACATTGTAGCCACTGCTGCCCTGTTGCGCACTGACAGAGGCGAGGCTGCCGGACACTGGCGCCACCGGGCCCTCTGACCACCACCAGTAGGCAACATGCATGCCCAAGGATATTTGGCATGCACCCTGGAGCAGCCGGGGATCGAACCACTGACCTTCTGGTTAGTGGTTGACCTGCTCTGCCACCTGAGCTACAGCCAACTTTAAGACAAATGCAGAGTCCATGACGTCTATGTTCTCTTTTCGTGCAGTCCACAGAGATCTGTCAGCTAACTGGCCAGTTGCTGATAAAGTTTGAGCGATGAAGTCTTTAGGGTTCACTCTTGTACTGTGCTGGGAAAATAATGGCAGGGATATCAAACTAGCAGCTGTGCAGATCTGCATTTCCCAGATAAATAACTCATCAGATTTAATAAGACTGTTAAAACGCAAACTTTCAATCTGTACTTTTTCATGTATGTATATTTGAAAACTAATACAAACTATTTATAAGGTGTATTTAAAAATTTAGGAAATTGTTATTAAAAATGATAAATAAATCCAAATAGTTGGTATTCCTACCGAATATCTCCGTGATCTTTGATGCTGGCTCAACACTGTGAACGTGTGTCTTTTGAAAAAGGCTACAAAGAGCTTTATTTGTGCAAATGAATTTGTTCTGGAGGTGAAGACATGACTTCACTGTTACCATCACTCACACATTAAGACTCTTCTAATCAGATGACTCAACGGGCTGCATTAAATTACCGTTGAAACCGCAAACAGCCCAACATAATATACTTTCACTTTCCCACACTTAATTTGTTGGTAAAAGCTCTGAAATTTTCCACACACAGTAAAATGAAAACAACAGGCTTTTTTTTCTCTTTTGGGCTGTTCCACCTGTTTGGCTAAAAGGGAGAAAGAGGGAGTATAATCAAGGATAATGTAGAGTGACAGACAGAGTCTCATCTACATAACTTTGGGTCACATTAAGTAGTGTGCTAAATTTCTGCATTAATGCAGAGCAGATTGTTTTTGAGAGCTAAATGATTAAGACAGACAGAAGAAAACAAAGTGGAAAAGATCCAGTAAATGACTGTTTTGATCGATGAAGTAATACTTTGTGATGAGTGATAAGTTGTAATGTTTGGATCTTTTTAGCCTATAACAACTGGAGATGTTGTTATATGATGTTTCAGTTGATATGGTAACTGTGATATTTACTTTGTGATAAAGAGACCATGCAGGTACATAATTCAGTATATCATTCAATACATCACTGAAATATCCAATCATATGTCTTGATGCATGCTCAGTCATCCCAGGTAAGGAAATCCCAGGAAGCTGATTCTGTTCATGTGACTGAATCTGAAGAAGGTGATAAAAGAAACCTCCAGATTAACAATCAGCTTTCTGCGATCCAATGATAGAAATGATTAAGAAAAACGTTTGGACAATTGTGTGTTTCATAGATATGGACACTACTTTCTGAAGTTGGGGGTGGACATTGTGTAGACACTTGTTGCTTCCGACAGGGTAAGGAGGAAAGCGTGGACTCACAAGCAGCCATGTTGGTGGAGGCTACTTTCACTTTGCAGTGAGATTTCTGAGGACAGCTTTTTGACTTTTGTACTCAAAGTAAAAAGCTCATTACTATAATATTAACATCATATGAATATAATATGAAAATCAAAGGAAATACAAACTTTATTTCAAATTCAATTCTAATTCTAATGAATGTGCTCAGCTTGAACATCTGCCTTTTACAAGAAGAGAAAAACGAGCAAACAGAAAATAGCTCCGTCTGTTGTTGCCTGCATCACAGATAAATGATTTTCCCTTCACACCTAAACAGAACAATGAGTACCGTCAGGGGATAAAGTGGTGTAAGTACGAATCACTTCAGAACCATGTCTGCTGTAGGCTCCAGCAGGGGTAGAGTACAGGCTGCATTTATGCACTGCAGCAAAGCAGTTTCTATTCTAACAGTAACAACTGACAAACACTCAAATGGAAGCACAGATACCTGAAAACTCTGCTTGGTAAATGGACTGGTTCTTACATAGTACTTTTCTACTCTACTTGAACACTCAGAGTACTTTATATAACGTGCCCCGTTCACCCATTCATGCAAACACAAACACTAAATTCTATCTAACACTCACACACAATCACACTTTAACATGCCCCTACTCCACCGCCTGGCCTCAAACACCCCAACTCTGAAGTCCAGCCCTACTTAAGAATAGTAACTTCAGAAATTTGTCACAGTTTTGGAGTTTTAGATCTGCTTTCAGTCTTCAAACTTCCCTTGTGATTCCAGAGTGAAAAGTCATAACACCGACTCAATCATATATCTGTGAAATGACAATATTCTTCCTGCTCCCATCCTTCCAGATATTATTCTTGCCCGTAATTATGCAGACCATTGTATTCAGGAATGCCAAACTATAGGCTCCTCTTCTTTTGTCGCACGCCTAAGCCATCGTGATATCAAAGCCTTCTCGGTGCATGCGTTCATGCATTTTCATCCCGTCATCCTCTGATCTCAGCAGGGATCTATCACAGTGAGTCTCACAGAAGTTTGGATGGAGGGAACGAAAGCCTGTTGTCAAACATCTGTCGCGTCGCAGCAGCAAAGGAAGTGAATGTGCTGCTCCATAATCTTCTCCCAGTTATCTCTCCCACAGCATTAATAAACCATCAAGCGAGTACTCTCACAGATTTACTTTCTAAAGCAATTTGATGAAGTTCAATGCGGCCTCTGAACTACTGAGAGCTTGAAAAGAGCAACTGCTGTCGGTCATCTCTGTCCTTAGCGGTGCTATAAAAAAGTGCCAAATTATAAGCCTGACATTTAGCCCGTCCACTTTTAACGTCGACTTTGGTGATCTGAATAACCGAAACAAGCTTTGGCACTTATATTAAGTGCAATAGAATTTTCTCTAGCACTCTTTATAATAATTTCACTTTCACTCCTTTAACAACGAGCACTAACGTATCTGTAGTTGTCGAGTTTGAAGTCGAAATTTCGGAATCTGATTTGGACGTCCGAATGTCAATTTGTCTTTTATTTTGACTGAAGAACATTTTCGATTTATTCGACTTCAAGTCAAACTCTTTAATCTCCCGTGTCGCGATGAGATTACAGAACATCAGCGCTTAATGAAAAATGTCAACACTAGTGTCTTCACGAGATAACGCTGCCGCTCGTCAGAAAAACAAAGACAACTTCAGCATTTGTCACCTACGTGAGCATGTCTGAGCTTCTAAGATGGTTCCTCAATAAATCAATTATCAGAAACGTTTAACTTCTGCTTTTCAACTTATTTAAAATAAGGTTGATTATGTTCGATGACTGAATCGGGGATGATGTCTGGGCTATTTTAATCCCAAACTTCCTGCTGTCTCTCTGTTTGCTCCTCTTGTCACTTCTTCTCAAATACAGACTCAACTTTAACCCTGAGCAGTGAATCATCGCGATGAGCTGTGGAACGAGGGCGACACTGGTCGTCTTTTATCACCTGGCCAGTTGGAGGTCTGACTCTGGCCTTAAGAGGTGCTATCAGGCAGACAGGACATCATTACAGAAACACCGAGGGTGATGATGCCGCCCAGTTACCGGTATTCCCTACATCGCTCTGCTTCAGAGCTGAAACAGCACATACCTGTCCTCTCCTGTTTAATATCCTGTCATCCTTCTTTATAGGACCGTCACTGTAAGCTACAGCTTCAGCCTCACACCTTTCTCTTCATTTTGTTATATCGAGAATTTGTCATGTAAGTCTGCTATTAGTTTTTACTGATTTTTTTATTGAGGTCCAAAAAAAATTCCATAAAGTTACAAAGAAATGAGAAATGCCTCTGTATTCTGTTGTGTCTGGACATTTTTATTTCTTTATAGGCTGAAATAAACTGAGCCACTCACCCCGCAACCTTGAAAAAGGTGTTTTCAGAGGATTTCTCCAAAGAAGCAAAAATGCTGATTTGCATGTGGAAACAGTTGGAAGAAAAGAAGAAAACAGATGCGGGGGATCACTACAGAAAGAACGATTCTCCCACCTCCCTAATAAAGAAGAAGAAGTGATGACACGTCCAGAAAAATGTGAGGGAATCTTTGAATTGCAAAGCTGAGTCAGTCAGAACTTCGAAGAATGCTTCAGCTGATGTCTTTCTTTCTGTGTCCTTGAAAACAACAAGTGTCTCTCCATGCGTTTGTCATTAGTGAACAAACAGCATCAGCTGAAAAAATGCTAACGAACAGTGCGAGGGATGATTTCCATGCTGTTTTCCTGATTATCATTTTCAAGGGGGAGCAGTAAAGGAATGGGCTCGATCTTCTGCTCCCTCTAGGCATAAGCACATTCAATTATAATCAACAAATGGCGTTTGGCTGGACGGACGAGGAGTGCCCTGATGGACTGACCCCAAGAAAACATTATGGTCAAAGAGTTAACACAGGAAAGGAAGCAACAGAGAGTGAAGACTATGGATGGTGGACTCGAGGTGAATTTGGCTAAGAGCATTCTAGAAGGTCGATGAGAGATGAGAAGGGAACGAGAGAAAGTTTCAAATCCCATAAAATTCAAACACTGCAAGATATCAGCCATATTAATACCACAAAATGTGGCAGGACATCTGGAAATTATCCAGAGTTGATTCTGTTCATCTGGATGTTTCATCACAGGGTCAGTCTGAGTCTTCTTCCACTAAAAACACAACGTCCAGATGATCAGAATCATCTTTCTGGGATTTCCTTACCTGGATGATCGAGCATGCATCAAGAAAACACCAGGGTCCTACAGCAACCTACGACTGCCAGCATACAACGGCTGATCATGCAACACCAAATGCGCTGAGTTGGCCATGTGAAACATGGAGACAATGGCAGAATCCCCAAGGACGTACTGTTTGATGAACTGGTAACTTGGTGCCAGCCACGAGGGGTACCCACAGTTAAAAGTCAAGGATGTATGTAAGCATGAAAGCATGCCACATCAACATGAATGCTGGGAAGAAGCAGCTTCTGATCATGCAGAATGGTGTACTGTCAATAAAGCTGGCATGAAACCTGCTGAGGAGATAAGGACTAAAACAACACGGCAAAACAGCAGAAGAGAGCAAGACAAACCCAGTCATCATCTGAGTGCATCTACCACAACTGCATGAAGGATTGCCCTTCCAGGATAGGCCTACTTAGTCAAAGCAGCCATTGCAGAGTCCATCAGACAGGATGGATCACCAACTCATGAGATAGATGGATGCCAACAAAAACCACTTCTGCTGAAACTTGATCTTAGAGTTGCAGAACGAAACGGGTGGTGAGAGTGAAAATAATAAGTTAGGAAACCAAATATTTGCTTTTTTGGCCTCTGTTGCAAGGATTTTCAAAAACAACCTGAACTTTATTGATGGACAAAAATGTGTTTCATATACCAATTAGAACCATTTTATAACAAAACCAGGATGAGAAAGATGGCACCAAAGATTCATGGATGTAGTGAAGGAGGACATGCAGAGGGTTGGTGTGACAGAGGAGGATGATCTGCTGTGGAGACCTCTAAAGGGACCAGCTAAAAGAAGCAGAAGACGATAAGTGTTCAAAGTAATTTAATACCATTTATAACTGCAGTACTGATGGCCTGTTACAAAATGAGAGACCAAAGAGTATTAACTACTGGATGGCATGACATTTATATCTGCATTATATCCCAAAAGAAGGAACAATACAGAAGAAACCCAAACAAAAGCAAAGTTTTTCTATTTGGTAAGACAAAAGTTAATCTATACTTATATTCAATTCTTCACTCATTTATTTTTAATACACACCAGAGAATTGAGGTCAGAACCGAGTAAGGTGTTGGTATTTGACTTCCTGCCTTGTATTTGTTGTGGCTGATAATCAAATCACAGCTAGCAGCCAGTTCAGGGCCCACTGGCTACAACTCCTCCACACATAATGTCTGTCCTCTGAAAACAAACAGATGTTGCGGTCACTGCTATTTGTCACAGCAACAGCACAAAAAATGTAATTTGAACTGTGGTAAAAACCAGAAAGATAACAATGGTGGCCGACAGGCAGAGAAAATGTTTCTTTCGGTAAAAGTTAATAGGGTGAGTTATGAGTACCTGAACATCTGACAGAGCAAACAGTAAGACAAATGTTTGCATTGACATCGACCCGTGTAGCTTTAATATTTCACTTATTCTAGAGCGCTGGCAACGTTTGCACATGCACATCAGCAAAGAGAGACAAGCGCTGATAAATGTGAAGAGACAAGACTAATAAAACATACTGTGCATAAACAAGAGAAATACAAGTGTTTGCCTGCAGCACATTCAGACAAACAGGCGGAGCTCGGTTAGACTCGCCTCGTCAGGTGTCGGGGAGCTCCGGGCTGCCAAACGAGTGCCATCTATTCAGCATAGCCGCTGCGCTAATAATGAGGGCTGAAATGGATGGCGTTGCTTTGGTGTAATTGCAGCAGTGGGAGAAACATTTTCGGAACATTGGGTACAACAACAAGACGGGCTACGGGGGAACTAAAGAGACAAAAATAGGGGTGGAAAGCATGAACGGTGATTTGTGATGTAACGTTTTCATCTAAGGCTAAACTAGGCAGCTGTTCATGGCATAAACCTTGAATGACAAAGTAACTGGCAGAATATTTACAGTCCCATCTGGATGTTGTGGCTTGCATCTTTCTAGGCTACAGCTCAGTTTGTGCTGCAAAGAGGAGGTTTATCAAAATGTCCTTCTTTGTTTTCTGTCTCTGCTTTCAGAAATTATACCATACATTGTATATAAAAGAAAGTAGTTTCCTGGTATAGAAAGAGAGGTACCTGAAACACGCGTTGTTTATAATCACAGACACAAAAGACCCCTCTCAAAAGAGGCTTGATTGTACAGTACTCTACGAGAAAAAGGCACTAACGCTGACCTCAGTAAACACATCTCTCAATCGCTGGATTTAAGTCTGTCTAATGCAGAATAATGTTCAGTTTGTAAATTGTGTTTCCAGCTAGAGTCAAAGAGACGATATAAGAGATTAACCGTTGGTTTTAAATTGGCTGCAGGTAATGATGTGTGCCCACCTTTCTGTGATGGACTGGTATTCTGTCTGGGGTACATTACATCTTTCCAATATGTATTTACACTGATCAGGCATAACATTACAACCAGTAACACTGATTATCTCTTACCAGGGCACCTGTTAGTGGGTGGGATAGATTAGTGAAGATTATATCCTCAAAGTTGATGTATTGGAAGCAGGAAAAATGGGTGGCGTAAGGATTTGAGATTGTGATAACCAGACGACTATGTGGGGTGTTCCCGGTGTGCAGTGGTCAGTAGCTATCAAACGTGGAACAGTGGTGAACCAGTGACAAGGTCATGGGCAGCTAGGGCTAACTGATGTACGTGGAGAGCAAAGGCTGGCCCCTGCTGTCCGATCCAACAGACGAACTGCTGTAGCTTAAACTGCAGAACAAGTTCATGCTGGTTCTGACAGAAAGGTCAGAATACACAGAGCACCACAGTGTGCTATGTACGGGGCTGCAGACCAGTCACTGTGCTCATGCTGACAGCTGTCGAGTGCTGAAAATGTCATCAATGGGTATGTAAACATCAGAACTGGACCACGGAGCAACAGAAGAAGGTGGGAACACCTGGCGCCAGGATGCACTATGGGAAGAACGCGAGCCGGTGGAGCCAGAGTGACGCTTTGGTCGATGTTCTGCTGGGAAACTTTGGGTCCTGTCATCAACGCGGATGTTAGGTTGACACGTACCGCCTACCTAAGCACTGTTACGGACCATGTACACCCTTTCATGGAAACAGTATTCCCTGATGTCGGCCTCTTTCAGCAGGATAATGCGCCCTGCCACAAAGCAAAAATGGTTCAGGCATGGTTTGAGGTGCACAACAACAAGTCTGAGGTGTTGACTTGGCCTCCAAAGTCCCACATTTCAATTCAATCGAGCATCTCTGTGACGTGTTGGATAAACAAGTCTGAGCCATGGAGGCCCCACCTCGCAGATTACAGGACATCAAAGATCTGTTGCTAACATCTTGATGCAGATACCACAGCATATGGATGGATGGTCGGTCTCTATGTGTATATGTATATGTATGCATGGTTTCTCATTTTGGTGAAAATGAAAAATGCTGCCATAAACTGACAGTCAAGACTTCAAAATGTTGCTAGCTGTGTTCATCTTTTATGTAGTGTCTTTGAATATACCTCATCTCAGCTAAATTAAGCAGGCTCTGCCTCAGAGGAGGACTGAAGTTTTCTCTGTTTCTGCCCCACAATGTGATTTAAAATGATCAGGAGAGTGCGTTTTACATAAATCTTGTTAGGTTCTGCTAACCAAGGGTCACGGGTTTGGCTACAGTTAAGTGGAGAAACAATAAAACCTGATTTAATAATTTAAATTAATCTACCTCAGCTCGAAAATATTAAATTATGATGAAAGTAATTATTATACTTTCTATAATATTGTTAGTGTAGCAAAAAAGCCAAATAAATTTCTGCATTATGTTGCACTAAGCAAATAATTGAGTCAATTAATTTGATGAATTACCTTTTTTCAGTGTCAACAGTTAACCTTTAAACTCAGCCAGAGAGAAAAGGATGTCCTTGCAAACAGCAGACAAGAAGTACCAACTCTACATCTTTATTATTTTAAAATGGAAGCCAATGGGAAACCCGCACATAATCAGAGACAACAGGACTCCACTGAGGAGAGAACTAGACAGACAGACAGACAGACGCTGAATGCTGGATGACACTAACAAATGCTGTGAAACGAAGTTCCATTAGAGCCCAGCCTGGCGGCTTGCTACTTCTCACTATCACCTCCGTGCACATACGGATTCTGGACGACTTTCTTCGGATGATCTATCTGGTTAAACACTACACAGATTACTGATAAGCTTTTACATCACCCCTCTCTGTCACCGTGTGACCCCAGTTTTTTCTCAAGCTATTCCACAGAGACATGCAGGAAATAGGCAGCAGCTTTTCCTAAAATTTCCTTATGGAATAAAAAACGTCTATACGTGTTTTCTTTCTTCTTGCATGTACAATATTTGCCATGCTATTTGCATGCATTAAATTTAACATTAAGCATGCAATGTGTGCTAATGCACAATCACAGTATCAGTAGTTTCACTTGTTTTATGCTTAATTATTCAGTTCATTCAGCTTCAGCAGGTATGAGTGGGAGATGCTCTGCTCTTACAGAGCAATCAGTCTCCCTGCAGAATGAAAGTTATAACTCTGAGTGTCTGGATAGAGTCTATAGCTCCATCTACGTCTCCCATTAGTTAGAGTAAGGCTGTGAACTGATTGTCTGTTTGTGAGTGCAGTGTGTCATCATAAAGTATGATTATGTGTCTGTGACTTCTGATTAAAAAGGCAAAGGAGGAAGGAGAAGTTATTAAAAGGAATTAAAGGTTCGTCAGCACAGAAACAGAAACAGGGAGAACCTCCCATTTCCTTCACTTCCTGCCACCGTCACTCATCCATTAACGAGCAAGCTGGAAGTGAATGACTCAGCGTTAAATCAAAGCTTTCTCCCAGCTTGCTCATTATGTCAGGGACAAGCTGAGACAGACAGTCCACGGAGGCCAGCTGTCCTCCAGTCATATACTATGTAATTCAATGACAGGAGTCCCCACAGAGAGATGCAGGACATACCGAAACACATTCATGCCAGGTAAGTGGGCTGCACACTCACAACTACACACCGAGAATGCAACACTGTCGAATGACACAATAGTATTTTTTCTTCAGCACGTACATGTCGTGAAAACACGAGAGGTATGTACTGAATAGTCAATATTTTTAATTATTTATCTTTCATTAGATTAGAAAAATAAGAATTCGAGTTTCCACAATTATAGTCTTTAATTTGTGCTAAACACTGTTTTGCAAATAGAATAGAATAATCCTTTAATTGTCCCACAAGGGGAAATTTGGGTGTAACAGCAGCAAGAAAGACACATATACAAACAGTACACAGAACACAGAACAGAAACATACGCAATTTTTTACATATTTACATAAAGGAAAATGGTTACCAAAACAGAGTACTGTACAGTTATTAAATTAAATAAACTGAAATACAGATAAGAGGGAAACCCTGGTTATAGTGTGAATCGGTTGATAAAATAGTTACAGCGCTGATGTAAACCTCTATGTTTGTTGGGAGCAGTTCTGATTGTACAGTCTGACAGCTGCAGGGAGGAAGGACCTGCGGAAACGCTCCTTCATGCATCTAGGATGCAGCAGT
>VUQG01018769.1:0-19376 GCA_015106755.1 Etia nguti
CCACACGAGCACAAGCTGGGAGTAATTATAACTCTTCACCACCAGGCTGACTACCACTGAGACCAAAGACAAGGAGCACATCTCAGGAAGGCTTTGAAACCTTATCGCTACTCAGACTTGGAGTTTGCTGAAGCTGTGAAAATACAACACATGATTGACACCCAGATTATTATTCCATACATAGCTGAAGTGATCAGATTTACTGTACTGTAGAAATCATCCAAACTTAACTATATTTTTAAAAACAATATAGAAAAATATATATATATATATAGATAGAGAGACTGACATTTGCAGTGGTTGTTTTTTAAGGACATGAAGAGATGAGGGACATTTATTTCAAAGACAAGAATGTCATTTGGCACACCAAATGGTCTTCTTGAGCCCCCCCCTCTCACTCTGTAAACACTTCCTCTCCCTGGCTGAGTTTCCAGCAATCTGTCCAGCACCCAAAACAACAGTTTCAACTGTGAGAGGAACTGAGATTAATTTATGGTTGTTATGGGTGCCATATAACATTAATAGCTCTGTACTGGTTGAGCTTCTGTGCCCGTATGCGTGCGTGTGTCGTGGCTGTTTCTGCGACAAAGTTTCACAAAGCTTTTCATTCTTGTCTCCCTTTTCTCTCCTCTTGCAACACCTCCCTGCATCACAGCTTTCAGACTCCTCCGCTCCTTGTTTCTCAGCTTTTTGATTGACATGCAGCAGCCTACTTCTCTCAACTCTGTCTTTTATGCCCCGTGGTTCTCCGCACTCTCTTCCTCTTTCATGTTTCCATTTTTAGGATGGCTCAGTGATGTATCTATCTTCTGTCTCTTACTTCCTTGACAAGTTATAGGTTCCTTTTCATTCACTCATACATGACTGTTAGAGCTTATAATATAACCCTTTTCCGCATGTGCAGGTCATGAATGCATAAGATTTGAATGAGCAGCAGCAGTTCACCTATCTGACAAACAAATGACTGTACGATTATTTCCTAGCTGAGTTGTAATAGAATGTCTGCGAATGGCTGAAGTGGCTGAGTGATGACTCACCTAATCATGTGTAACCTAAGATCCAACAATAACATACCTCAAAACCTGTTATTTTCTGAAAAAAATAACTTTAGAAAGGCTGTCTGTATGCCAGTTAGTTTGAGCCAAATACAACTGAATAAAATATTAGCCAAAAACTGGATTATTCTTAAATGGAGCACAGGAACTTGTCGCTGCCCACATGATGACAGCTGCCTGCCAGAACGGAAAATCTGGGTGTAGACACAATTAAATAACACTGTTTGGGTTTGTCCCATGAGCAGATGCAAGGATTGCTGTCGAGTCCTGCTGCTTCCCTCAGACTCCTGTGCGCTAAACCCAAACCAAACAAGCCAGCATGGGCTCTTGACGTAGGAGAAAGTGGGAAAAAGTGTTTCTGTTTCAAGAAAAAAAAAAATCACGATGACGGTTTCTACTGCAGTTTCAACAAAAGCTAAACTTGCATAATACCTGAAACACAGCATGGTGTAGATTTAACAGGAGGGTCAAAAATGTAGCAGGATGAAGCTGAGATTTTATGAGGTTTCATGATTTTTCTCACACTGTCTATAATAAATCTTTCTGTTGTCTCATTATCTCTGGTTTTAAACAAAGCAATACCACTTATAGAAATGTTTCTCTACTCTCCAGGCCCACACGCAGATAATCCCACATTATCATCAGGGTTCTTTATCAGATTTGACAAAGCTCCCTCGAGAGCCACAATATCATATTAAAACTGTTGCACCCTCTTATATATGAAATCCCTGCATTGCGTTATCTATATGTTTTGTTTTTTTTTTTAAACTTCTCAGCAGTTGGTCAAAAATACCAAAAAGCTTAGGATTGTCATTATCGTGTAGTTTGATAGCTATATATATGATTAGGGTTGCTCTTCAATCGTTTTGTTTTAGTTTCTTATAGAACTTCAGTTCTAGTTCAAGTTCACTGCCTGAGAATACTGTGACAAAATGTTATATAACCTTTTTTTCAGTATCTCAGTAATGCATTTTTCCCTGTTAATCCACTTCATTATTTTCAATTTCTTAATGCAATCATTTCTAAGCTAGTCAGCTCGTAGTGTACTAGTTTACACATTTGCTTAACAAGCAAAATATCCCTGGTTCAGTGAGGAGACACAAATCTGTTGGGGGTTGGATCAGGGAGGTTATTTAGTGCGAAACCAAAAGTCAGCCAAATCAAACATGCCAAGCTGCCTGCTGTGGTGACCTCTTCCCTTGAATAAGGGAGCAACTGAAAGTAGCTCTCTTGCTATCATTTTGATCTAATGCCGGACACGAACCAAAAACTACGAGTGAATTAGGTAGGTCAAATAAAAGGTGGCTGTTTGCTACAAAATAAATGTAGTATCCTGTGAGCTGGATTTTAATTTAGTCCCATATATAATGACTCTTACATTTTTGGTAATGATACTTCAATGTTGTTTTCTTCAAAGTAACTGTGAGACTGGTCTTAATGTTGGTCTTAAAATGCTGCAGGAGACTTAGTGTCCAAAACTGCATTAACTGCAACTCAGAAACATTTTCAGCAATTTTTTTATGTTAATTAAAGAAAAACGTGTGTCCTGTTTCCAATTCTGATCAAACATTCAAAAACACCAATGCCATCTTTGAAAATAAACCAGTCCCGAAAACGCCAAACAGTTGGTATTTCCCATATCTGTTAAATGCTTCACATCTACATTAATAGATTTCTTTCTTATGCCCACTCACTCCAGCCCACAAGGCTGAGTTGGGAGGAGGAAGTGTTGATATATTTTTCATTTGTTGTTGCACAGAAATTAAATTCAATCATTAAAAGAGCTGGTGGCTAAAAAGGAAACATCCACGCATATGAAGGGGATGGAAAAGCAGTAGCGGGGCAGGGGAAATATTGAGAGAACCTCCGTGGCACTCCTAAAGATTTTGCCAAACAGAGGTACCCCTGTAATAAATCACTCCCTGTATTGATGAAATGTTGACATGAAATACTTTATAAGCCAAAAAAAAAAAAAGAATATATGTAATGGCCTTATGTAAAATGCATAAAACTGTTTGACTACTTGTAATTAGATTCTGCAAGAACATTGCAACTACCAATATGATCAAGCACTGAGCACATTCAGAAACATGTGTGTGGAGGGGCATTTGTCTTACGTCCTTTTAGCCCCCAGAAGTTGCAGGAATGGAATCTTTAGCTCATCAACACAGCAGTGATATTTGTCTTCATACCAAAGGCAAAGAACTGTGTGTACTGCTCTTTAGGGACTTGTAGGAAATTAAGAGATGAGCTGGCTCATCTTTTTGCTTCATAATCATTTATTGAATGTTCCGCTTCCCTGTATTTGTGTCTCTCCCTCGTTTTGTCTGTGTAGACTGAAATGTGTGCTAATTTACATTCCTGCAAGCATACAGTATGGCTGTAATTTCTGCTAATACTACCACACAATAGTTCTGATTGCAGTGCTCAGTATAAATCCTAATCACATTAAGACATGGCAAAAAAGGTTATCTTAAAACTGCTTTTCTTTCTTTGTAAATGAAAGTAAGTGTCAAAATCTACCTAATGTTCTGTAACTAGCTACACTGATGACCACCCAGATTGCCCACAATGCTTCAGTCATATGACACTGGTAATCCTGCTTGGGTCTGAATCAGCTCCTAAGCCCTCACTCTGCAGATTAGCAGAGGAAAAGTACAAAGTAGGAGACACTGTAAGCACCGGGGCTTTCCCCTGCTTCCTGTAGCTTCAGCTGTGTCTCACTATAGCCCCATCTGTTACTGCTCCATTTTGCCCAGAGTTAGGCTGAAGAGACCTCAGTGGCTCTGTTACAATATTTATTTATTTTTTTAAAGTTCTTAGTGAGAGTCTTTACAGTGCTGCGCAAAAGTCTTGAGTCACCTCCAATTTCTTATTTCTAATAGTTTCCTTCCAATGAGGCTTCCAAGGCTGCTTTCGCCACTCATTTTCAGACCTGGACCTGAACATTTTCAGATGATTTTTATTTTCAAGCCACATTTCATTCACACACACACAAAAAAAAAGGCTAACACAAGGAATGAACCAGTGTTGTGGCAAAACAAAGAAGACAGCTTGGCCACTAACCAGCTTTAAATCTTTAGGCACTCTGTTACTAGCAGCCTCTTGCAAAACGCATAATTTGTCCCCATTTCTTTAGTTGAATCTTTAAAAGGCGGCAAAGATAAAAGAGGTTGACAGGCATCAAATAGTATTTTTGCACCAACAGGGTGATTTCCAAAGAGCTATCAATTGAAAACTTGGCATAGCTGAGCATGGTGCGCTGCGTGTTTTTAAAAGATTTGGGGAAACTGAACAAGTTGAGGACTACTGCTTGCTGAATCCTAATCAGAAATGGTCTCAATTGAAACGTGGCTCTTTGAAGCCATCTTTAAGGAAGGGAAACATGGAGAAAAGGCTGAGATATGCCAGCTCATACAAGAACTGGACTGAAAATCAGTGGCAACAAATCTTGGAGCGATTCATCCAAATTTGATATTTTTGGTTCAAGTTTTGGAAATATTTTCAGAGGTCAGGAG
The DNA here is from genome assembly GCA_015106755.1 of Etia nguti. Lineage (NCBI taxonomy): Eukaryota > Metazoa > Chordata > Actinopteri > Cichliformes > Cichlidae > Etia > Etia nguti. The sequence goes on from VUQG01018769.1 coordinate 4,574, forward strand.
AGCGGTACAACAGTGAGTGTCTAGTACAATACTATATTTATCATTTAAAAGAATCTATAGTTACAAATATAGAATTAGTCACTGTATAAGTGAATATGTTAGGACTCAAAAAACCAAAATAACCTATGAAATTTTTTGTTGAAAGTTTGGAGAGTCCAGTAAAGGCTAACTGCTGAAAAATTAGATCATGCTTCTTTTATAGTCACTGTAGAAAATTCATGCTTTTTTAATCAACTATATCAAGTGTCAAGAGGCAGCAAAGGTTTATTGGAAGCGCAAAAAAAGAAACCAGAAAAGGCAGATAAAAACAGACCAAATTTAGAAAGCCAAACATGTGATGTAGCACAATAATGTCATTTTATTTCTGTATCCAACTGAAATGGGCTATTTAAAATTGTAATCCTCATACAAATTAGTTGGTATTCTTTTGATTTTTAGCTCTATATATGGGACTTTAATTTAAGAGAAAATGTCTTTCACAGAGGAAAATTGCCAAGAGCCGCTCAGCACACTGCTACTGCATAGCACTCGGTCCTTTGTAGGTTTGTGTCTAAGAATATATTTTGTACAAACAGCCGCCATGCCACTGAGTACTTAAAAAGCATGACCACAGCAGGTAAACTTGCACAAGACAAAGAGCAGCCGCTAACAAGCCCTGGCTATCTTGCTGAATTTCACATGGCTCCCATGTTAAAAATAGAGCATCCGTCTTGTCATGTGCCCACCGATGTGCATAATTATGAGTCTTTGTGCTCTTCACATGCATGGCCAGCAATCCCATTACCTCCATGGAAACAATGAAGGGTTATGAGAAGGCACCCACGGTAACCTGGTCTCCCTGGTAAAATGAATGCCTGTTGCTCATATCCTGTAATAATGGGTTATATTTGTAAGCTGTTTTTTTTCATGCCACTGCTCATTGTGTCTAAAGAGTGAGAGTGAGTAGAGAGTGACTCACCTTATTCCCTAAAATGAAACTGATCCTTTAATATATCACAGCATTGTGGGAGCCAGTTTTAGTACGAGTCCATATTTTTAACACTTTTAATGAGATACCGATAAAGAAGCACAAATATCTTTCTGTCTCAGTCTGTTGATTTGCTTGGCCACAGAACTGTCTCGTATACACTGCACAGTCAGTTTCATCTTGTCTTCACAATCAGCTAGCTAAGCATCTCAAAATACTTACCCAGTCCTTCATTTTGACTCTATGTTAAAGATATACAGCCACCAAAACATCAACTTTTGTCTTGTGAAGTTCTGTATTAAAGCGTCAACTTCACTATTTTGGTTGGTTTTTTGACCTTCTCGTCACGCAGCACACCTTTGAAATGGTCGAAGACGCTTAAGAACAAGCTCGAAGCATTGCCGGCCTGAGTTAATGAGGAGTTTTTGTAATGAATAGTTTATTAAGTAATTTGGTATAAAAAAAGGCAGAGCTTTTATGACTGTAATGTGACTTAACATATTGAGTGATCATGTATTTTGACATGATTTAGACTATAATCTTCTATTAACCATGTTACAATTTAAAATAAGAAAATTGCAAGTCTGAAACCACCTGCATCATGAACCTAATCAACCTTGGAAACCGAGTAGCCTGAAGCTACACTTACAAATTAAACTGCTGGGTATGGATCACATTAATCAGTGTAAGGGAAAAATTATAATTGAATGACAGAATGTTTCAATCAAAGCATCCCTGCTCTTAGATGCCTCTTCTGTGACTTTGATTAAACTAGAGGAAAGTTGCTTTTTAAAGTGTATTTTTTGTCAAATGACAAACCTAAACATGACCAATTAATATTTTTTTATATACTTTTAAATTGCTGTAGCATCAGTTTGAATTTGTAAGTAAGGGTGATTTCTTTTCTTAAAAATTCTCCTTAAATTGCCTTTGTGACTGACAGGAGAACCACTGTCGCAGGATTAAGATCCTGGGAGACTGTTACTACTGTGTGTCCGGACTGACACAACCCAAGACCGACCATGCCCACTGCTGCGTAGAAATGGGTCTCGATATGATTGACACCATAACGTGAGTCTCTTATGCCTGTGGTTTTCATGTGTGACCCGAGAACACATTTAACCCTTCCAAACTCTGACACAAAAGTCTTCAAAAAAAATTCTCACCAGTGTTTAAAGTCAGGGAGAAAAAAAAAATCAAAAGCTTTAGGGGGGGGGAAGTAATAGGCTATGTTTTTTTGTTTTTTTTTAATTTAATTGGAAAGTCGCTGTTTTCTTTGTATAGTTTGAAAGTGAAAAAGGATGCAAAAAAAAAGTTAGAGACTGAGAAGCTCCAGAAGATTACATCAGATGCTTTCATGATTTGACTGTAAGTCTGTTAATTAAGATTAAGATCAGATTTCTCCACCAACACTGATTAAATAAAAATGCCCAGCTTTTCAGTCTTTTTGTTCTCGGCCTATTTTGGTACGTTAGAGCAAAGTAGAGCATTTTTGAACAGCTTCTGGTCCTTGAAGACATCGTGACAGATTGTTATATCTATTTATAAAGGACATTTGTGGAAACAAATTCTTAATTTTGGATGTGTGTATCACCTGCATTTGACCTCAATTATTTTGCTGAATGAATGAAATCAGTGCAGGGTTTACATTTCAAACCATGAAAGAGTTGGCAAATTAGTTGATGTAAATTTCTTATTTAATTACTATATGTGTTCATATACAGTCATACATACATGTAATACATTGTCATTGTAACACTGTGTTTTTTGTGCTGTTTTAATGCTCTGCCAAATTATAGGCAAACTATTCGATTTAGTTGGACGAAATCGATTACATGTAACCGATTGCACTTGGATAAAATGTAGTGACTTTATAGCTACACTGCCAATTACTTTAAAATATGACAGTTAAAAATTATGGAAGTGCGGTATTTTCAGCTTTTGATATTGAAATGGTCCAGATGTCATTTAAAAGTATTCAGATTAAAATACACATTTTTTTTTTTTAAATCCAGTGGATTAGGTTATTAATTACTTTTTAAAGTAATCTGATCCAACTCTGGATATAGATAAAAAATATATAGATATTGCCCTGCCATATTACCTCACTGAGACTCTCCATGTGTTTTGTCTGTACAGGTCAGTAGCAGAGGCCACAGAAGTCAACCTAAACATGCGCGTGGGCTTGCATACCGGTCGAGTGCTGTGTGGAGTGCTCGGTCTTAGGAAATGGCAATATGATGTGTGGTCAAATGATGTGACCCTGGCCAATGTGATGGAAGCTGGAGGACTACCTGGGTCAGTACTCAGCATTTTAAAAGCAAACAAGCCTGAACAGCTTCGGACTATTTGTCTCCGCTGTGTTATGGTACCCTGGAAAAAACATCTTGACACATTATGTGATTTCTAACTAATGAGGTGAGGTGTTATTATTTTTTGCTCTCGAATCAGTCTTGTTCACTGTATTTTTAAGGCATTAGTCGGTGATTTAAGCTAAATCAGGAAACAAGGCCAACTGCAGGGAAGACCCTTATGGTTGAATTTTCCCCAATAGACAAGGAAATAAAGAGAAGCACAGAAACAGATTGGATTCATCCACAAACTTCAGGCACTGCAATTGTGTGTAACATTACAAACAAATTACCCAAAGAATCCTATTAAGACCCGCCAAAGCAGAACTTCAGAAGTTATTGTGAACATGTCCTTTAGCTCTTGACTCTTCTGCAACAGACCTTCTCAGGTCTGTGTGCTCATAAGACTTGTTTTAATATTTGCTCTGCTTGCCTTATCTGTGCCACAGGAAAGTTCACATTACCAGATCTACACTCGAGTGCCTAAACGGAGACTATGAGGTGGAGCCTGGAAACGGCCATGAAAGGAGCGCCTTCCTACAAAAACATGAAATTGAAACCTTCTTTATAGTGCCATCTCACCGACGGAAGGTACCTAATTGCACTTCTGTGTTTAGTAATATTCTGTATTTATATCTTCAATAAAAATGAATGAAATTCTAGCAATAGTTTTCTATTTCCGATAACGCTGTTTTTTTAAACCATTGCCTCGGATGAACCTTTTAATACTGAGACAGTTTACTGTACACATTAGCTTCCATAGGTAATCTATATTAATTGACCTAATGGTGCATCAGAACAGGACAGGTTGACAAAACTGGTTTATCTTGGCCAGTCACCATACTTCAGTAGAAGGATCTACTGGAAAACATGCTTCAAAGACCATAGAAATGTAGTGCAGTTTGACTACAGAGCTCTCGCCCATTTGTTGTTGAGCTGATCTCACGATCAGCCTGTAATGGATTGGACTGGGGCTATAGAGAGAAAGAAGAAAAAAAAAACAGCCCGTGGCATCTATCATCTTAAATTTGCACAGTCCGACAAACTTAAAGAGATATGTGTGTGTCAGTGCATTCACATAAGCATGCACATTTCCAACAGATGTGCCGCAAGCAGCTGGAGAGGGAATTTCAGTCTTGTTACTGTATAACTCTATAAAGCCTTCCTTCTCCTCTCCTCTCCTCTCCTCTCCTCTCCTCTCCTCTCCTCTCCTCTCCTCCCTTCTGCCTGCCTAACAATATTTCTTGCAGCAGGTTTCATGTTATGCAAGCCCACGCTTGCACATAGGTTACACAGCACCTTATAAGAACCTGTTGTACCCCCATTGCATGTATTTTTCTTTGAAATGTGAGAGACTTAGCTAATCCTCTTAATATAGCTGATGGTTTAACTTCATCAGAGACATGGCTCAGAGTAAGATATGCACGGACTGTTCTGTTGGATAGGCGGATATTCTCACTTAGAGACATTCAGTGGGGTTACAGATTAAAGGAAAAGCTGAACCCTTGACCCCAACAATCAAGAGGTTGAAGTAGTTTCATAATGTTGCTGGGGACATTTTTCTGGCATGGTTTGGGCATTCGTGTGCCCTTACAAGGAAGGTTCAAATAGTTTTTAGCGATCACTTATATTCTATAATGAATCCTTTCTATCTAAATAAGCGTGATCTCTCCCACAGTTAGAGTGCCCCCATCCATTGGGTGTCACTGAGTGGTTTGATGAGTATGAAAATAATTGGCGCCACCAGCTCTCAACCTTGTTGAACATTTGTCAGCAATTTTGGATTGATTTGTCAGAAAAGGCTTGTCACTGTCATCATCTTCCAATAGCTTTTGGAAGAATGAATTTCTTTGTTTCCAGTAGATTTCCAGTGACCTGAAGCTGGTGGACAAATGGCCTTACTAAGAAACGCTGTGTTGCATTTTCCCCTCAATTTGCCATTTGTCTCTACTTTCAGCTTTATGTGTTGAGGATGACATATTTTTGTTGTTTCAAATGGTGCTTAAACACACGTTCTTCAACAGTTTACTGAAAGAGAAACGAAGGCATCAGAGTCCTAACACTATTAAAATCACCAAAGGACTGATGTACCTTATTTTAACTGCTTTGTTGAGCATGAGCATGATAATAATGATTGCATGCATGTGTCAAGTCCATAGTGCCTGTGCATGAATTATAGACCCTTACATAATATATATTACTGTATGGGATATCATGACTAAATACTTGTTCCCATTTCTTATCTGGTGGCAGATATTCCCAGGATTGATTCTTTCGGATATAAAGCCCGCCAAAAAGATGAAGTTCAAAACTGTGTGCTACTTACTAGTGCAGCTTATGCACTGCAGGAAGATGTTCAAGGCTGAGATTCCCTTCTCCAATGTCATGAACTGCGAGGACGGTGATAAGGTATAAACTCTCAGTGTCTGTGTTGACGTTTCTGTGTTTGTTCTTATTGTGGTTTCCTAATAGACGCTACACTGAGTTTCCTAGAATGGTGGGAAAAAAATAGGCTTGTGTGTTCTGTATCATAGGAAAAGGGGTAATGGAGTGTCCTTTTCTAAAGTTCCCTATCCAGTCAGAACTGTCAATGAGCCTGTAAATATGGCTAACTGTTAAAAGAACAGTTATGTTATTTAACCTTGTGTGTCTGTAAATTTTTGCACCTACTGCTTAAACAAGGACTTTCCTGGGTCCGTGTGAGTGTGTGTGTGTGTGCAGTACATGTTTCCCTGTTAGTAAGGTCTGTAGAAGTTATATATAAACTTGCAAACGTGCAATAATGTTGGTTTGTGTGTAACATATTTTACAAGTGGCTCTTTTTTTCCCTAGAAATTTATGGTAGTTTCAGTTTTTAAGATGTTGCCCTCATTCAAAAAATCTTTACCTCACACTGCATGATTGTGAGTCCCCCCATTAACGGTAATCACAGCATCCTCCCATCAGAGACAACAAGCAGATTAATATAATACATGAAAACAGTAAAAGCTGATGGCCTTTGTCATGGGTGGTTTAGTTATAGTAAACCTTCCACTGAATGGTAAATTCAAATTCAGCCCACAAACACTAGTACTCAGTGAAAAGACGTATGCATTCAAGGCACGAATGCAAGCAATATGAGGGACAAGGGATGAATGACTAGGATAGCTGGTGCAGCAGACACAGTTACATGATGTGTCCCATGCTGCACTGAGCACAATATAGAACGTAAGGAGAGGTGAGGATCTGCAGGCCACTGTGTTTCTGCCTTATAAATAAACCAAAACAAGAGAGTGGGAATGCACAGAGAAATGGGGGGGTGAAAATGGGGCAGAAATAAACACTGGATGGATAAAGGGTATATAAATAGAAGCAAGGAAAAAAGTGAAGTGAATACATGGAAGCAGGTAAGAAAATAAGGAAATATATATGAAAAGAAATAAAGAATGAATATGCATAAGATGAGTGAGTAAGAGCGAGGTGAGGTAAGTAGATAGTATTACAAAAAAAACTGAAAAGGAAAATAAGAAGTAAGGAAGTGGATACTTTTAGAGGAGAGACAAAGAAAGGAGACAGTGGCACAGAACACAAAGTAGAAGAAATCAGTGCCATCCATGAGCTGAGCACATCCATGTCATGTCACGCGCTCGTGAACACTGGTGATCCTTGATCATGCTCTGATCACCTACTGTGCTGTGTTCAGATAGCATGCTAACTTACATGAACAAACACACCTACACGTACACACACACACACCCAAGGTGTTTGCTAAGCTGCTCACTTTGGCTGCCGAGGACACAGCAGGGTGCTTTCAGTAATGAAGTTAAGTGTGAAGGCAATGTCCTAATTTGAAAGTATAATCAGCTGCCTGTGTTTATTGTTGACTCTTATTCACCCTTGTTCCTAATATGATAATACTCAGGCATTACAGAGAATACAGGGTGCTGTATTCACCAAACTATTGTTGTTTAAGCTCTGCATTGTGAAGTGAGTGGAGATTTCTTTTCATTTTCTTTTCCACCAGCGGAGGGCCATGCGAACGGCTCCACAGAAAATGAGGAACCGCTCCAACGCTAACCAGGCTAATGTGATCCAGAGCAGCCCCAGAACACGGGTCAACCGCTACATTGGTCGGCTGATTGAGGCCCGTCAGACCGAGTCTGACACGGCAGACCTCAACTTCCTCACGCTCATGTATAAATGCTCTGAGCGTGAGCAGAGGGTGAGGGATTTGAGAAACTGCACTGAGATGTTACTTAATGATGTTACAATGCCACGTTTCATTGTTTGTTTACTCGCTCTTTTTTGGGTTTTGCCATTGCGCAGTACCACCAGGTGCCTGATGAGTACTTCACCAGCGCAGTGGTCCTCTCACTGATCCTAGCTGCCTTGTTTGGCCTTGTCTATCTTCTCATCATACCACAGTATGTACCAAAAATGCTTCTATGGTTCCCTTCTTTCCCTTTCTTTTTTTCCCCCTTTCCATTATTTTATCTCTTCAGCTGCCTCTTTAACATACCGAGGTCTGTCTTACTAACCCCATCATTCCCCTCTCTCCTTTTTTTTTTTTTCTCTCAGGGGCACAGTGGTGCTAGTTCTTCTCGTCTTCTGCATCTGTTTCCTTGTAGCTTGTATCATGTACCTCCATATCACTAGAATACAGGTAACTACAGATGCTTTCCTTATCCTATCGAAGTGAAGGTCTTTCTTTTTTTCTTTTATTAGAGCATTAAACTATATCACAGATGCATCTACCTTCTGTTATCTGCAGTTTTAAAAACCTGGCAAGGGAAATTTTCTTCATTATAGGTTTTTGCTGACCAAAGAGAAATTATAAATGTATTTTGTGAAACTACGTGAGAACAATTTAATAGTCACTGGCTTTGAGGTTACGTCTATGCCCCCGTGTTGTATTTAAATGAAATGGCTCTTTCATAATTTGACCAGTTTAGAAGCTTTTTTAAGCTTTCCAGCTTCTCACATGCTTCTCTTTTCTCTCTGTTCTTTCCTCAAAACCAAAAGATGCTTGTCCATCAAAACATTTGTTCTTCCTCATGCTGTACTTATAGTTAATAACACTCTGACAGATTATATTGGTGCTGTGTAAATGCATGCAATGTATTCTAGGCAGTATTTATATAATAGTCTCTATGTTTTCCCCCATTTTTGTCTGTCAGTGTTTTCCAGGGTGCCTGACCATTCAGATTCGCACTGCTCTCTGTATTCTCATAGTGCTCTTAATCTACGCTGTGGCCCAGGCCTGTGTGGTAAGTGTAAATGCAACAGTAAAAAAGTGTCATCTGCCACAAACTACCCAACTGACCGTCCAGCTAGTAAGAAAAATCTCACCGTGTTTTGAGCTGCTGCTGTTCTCTCTGGTTTAACTGTGCCAGTGGGCCTATTTTAAAAAATATTTTTAACTATTATTTTAAAGGTGTCGCTTTAGATGATGTGCAGTTGACTGTGAAATTAATAAAGCTAAAATTGTGATGTTATCATAATTTAATTATCAGGTTTTTGCTGTGTTTACATATGTTCTGAAAGCATTCAATGTTTGAATTATGGTCATACTATATATTAAAACAGCTTACACTACCCAGCTGTACAGTGCTGTTCAACTCATGTTTTTTTTTTTTCTAAATGAAAAGTGCAGACAAGGCAGACCGTGAATGTAGACGAGCATTAAGCCTTTCTCCAGAAATGTTTCTCACTTTGCATCTCTGTGTTTGCTTTTGACAGGTGGGCTGCATGCCCTGGCTGTGGGGTAATGCCAATACAAACAGTTCCATCATCATCATTGATGTGGATAGCGGCGCCAACCACACCATGGCAGAGCTTCCTTGTGACGGCGCCCGCTACGCCTTTCTCTCATGTGTGGTGGGCACACTTACCCTGGCACTTTTCTTGCGTGTCTCCTGGATGCCAAAGATGGCGCTAATGCTTCTTCTGGGGGTGCTGTATCTCACCGTGTTGGAGCTCAGCGGCTTTCGCAAGACTGCAGGGTGAGAGGTTCACGCCACGACGTATTCAGAAAACTCAGACACATTCCTGACTTTCCCTGAAGTTATATGACAACAATGAAGTGAGAGATCTCGCACAGTTGTTAAGCATCACGCATTATGTGCGTCAGTCGGATATCAGAGGTAATGCTTGGCTGTGTAATAAACAGATAGGCAAGAGTTGGAAGAGCATTTACAGTACATGTGCTGAGATGTATGTGTGTGGAGGAGTTGTTGCTTGTCTTCAGCCCACACACTCTTTCATTTTCCACCCTTTGAAGCAGCACACATGCTTATTAGTTCCAAATCAGATGCCTAAAAGGACAATGTGGGCTGCATGATGGGACCACGTTAGCTATTTCAACCCAGTGCTGAGGGACCTTGCCAATTTTATTAGAGCTCAGATCCCAAATGCGAAACTGAAAAAAATGATCATTCTGAATTTGTTCAGGTCAAGGTAAGGATTAGTTTTGGGGAAAAAAACCCTCTTTTTTTTTTAGATTTAATCATGCACAAGTTAATAGTAATATTCTATGGTTTCAGAATACATTATAAGCACAATAAAGTTGTTTTGCTTTTTTTGCTTGCTTTGTTTGTCCTCCTAAAAAAGTCCTTGCTTTCATACTTTTGTGAAGTAACTCTACTTGTGATCTCTCCCGACGCTGTGGGGGGTCCATTCAACCCTCCTGTGTAGTTTTCTGTGTGGTCTGGTCCAGTGCTGACTTCTGCAATTGGTCTCTTCCGCAGTGGGGGGTCGTTCCACATCCGGGGCTATGAGCCCATCCTGTCTCTGTTGCTCTTTGTCAGTGCCCTTGCCCTCCACTCCAGGCAACTTGACCTCAAACTACGTCTGGACTTCCTATGGGCTGTGCAGGTCAGGAAGTGTGCAATGATATGTCTGTGCATATGAAAAAAGGCTATGGATATACATTTGAGGAGGATGTGCAGCCATGCTTCCAAAGTAAAGTCTGAAAAAAGCTTTTTCTAGTTTTTGTTTAAAGGTGTTGCAGGGATCACATTTAAAATGAGCAAACAAGTGTTTGTGTATGTATGTTTGATCAAACAAAACAAAAAAGTTGCTATATATTCATAAAGTTGCATTAAAATGATTATTGAATCATTGCAATGTGGATTTTTAAAAAAAATTTGGGTTTGTTTTCTACTTTTTACAAAGCAACCCAACTTCTTTTGGAAATGAGGTTGTATATTTATAGGCTGCCAGATGTCTGTTCTTGGCAAAAAAAAAAAAAGAGTAAGAAGCTTCTTTTGGCTCGGTTTCATTTGGCACTGATTGTTTTGCATAGGGGGGTAGAAGTGTTGAAGCTGAATTTAAGCCATTTAACCCTTTAACTAGCAGGATTAGTCATGTAATGTACCCAAGTCTATTAATCATACTCTCAGGCTTACAGCAGTCAGTGGTCTGATGCTCACAAGTCATTTTAGCGACACCATGTGGTGGAAATATGAAGCAAGCTTTGGTTCTCACAGCTATATCTGGATATTTTGTGTGCTACTTTTGCTGCCAGGCGGAGGAGGAAAGAGATGGAATGGAGAAAGTAAAGCTGGACAACAGGAGGATCCTCTTCAATCTCCTGCCTGCACACGTGGCTCAACACTTCTTAATGTCAAACCCAAGAAACATGGTGAGCCACGATAATAGACAGGCAGGCAGGCAGACAGACAAACAGGTAGATAAAAAGGCTGAAACCAGAAACGACTAATGATCACATCTAAGAATATTTTTTTACTGTATTTTTTTTTCCTTTTCCTTTAGGATCTGTACTATCAGTCCTACGCACAAGTTGGCGTCCTATTTGCCTCAATCCCGAACTTCAACGATTTCTACATCGAGCTGGATGGCAACAACATGGGAGTGGAATGCTTGAGGCTACTGAACGAGATCATTGCTGACTTTGACGAGGTCTTAGTATTTTTTTCATTTCTCTACTTTTTAAATTTGGAATTGTTTTTGCCTTGTAGTGCCAGGTGTTTATTGAATGTGTGCTTCACAGCTCATGGATAAGGAGTGCTACAAAGACATAGAGAAAATCAAAACCATTGGCAGCACATACATGGCAGCTGTGGGACTCGTCCCCACCATTGGGACCAAGGTTGGGATTTTTGTTTTTATTTATGTGTTTTTCTTCTGTCGTAGTCTTGAAAGAGTATATGAAGGATCCTTTCTCGCATGCACACTAACTGCTTGGTGCTCTTTCCCTCTGTAGAACAAAAAATCCGTGTACGACCATCTGAGCACGATAGCAGATTACGCCATTGAAATGTTTGACGTTTTGGATGAAATCAATTATCAGTCATACAACGAGTTTGTCCTGAGAGTGGGTAAGTAGACATAGAATATAAACCAACTTGTTGGATTTGTTGGGTCCGATTTGATGCTATATAAATAAAATTGAACCGTTTTGGTTCCCTGGAAAGAGAATTTAAATGTGACTGACTTTACAATGACTCTGTTTTGGTTTAACGTTTTTATGTCCATGCACAGGAATCAATGTGGGTCCAGTGGTTGCAGGGGTGATTGGAGCACGGCGACCTCAGTACGATATCTGGGGTAACACGGTCAATGTGGCCAGTCGAATGGACAGCACTGGAGTACCTGGGAAAATACAGGTACTCGTTTTCAATTACAAATGATCCACAAAGGTATGGTGGAGTCAAGTGTAAACAGCTTGCCAAGCTCCACTGTCACATCTACCAACACCTACAATAACAAATATCTATATTTCCTATGCCTCTATTATCCAGGTGACTGAGGAGGTTTATCGGCTACTGAATACCAACTATGACCTGGTCTGCCGCGGCAAGGTCAGTGTAAAGGGCAAAGGTGAGATGCTGACCTACTTTCTGGAAGGGAAGGTTCAGGGTGTGGGCACTGCAACCACTTCTTCGGTGATGCGTTCCGCCAGCCTGGCGCGTCGGATCCACTCCTGTGGAAAGACGAGCGTCCCGACCAATCTGGGCAGCGTCTCCTCTGCTGCCAGCCTCACTGCTCATCCCGGCATGGGTAGCAACATGCAGATGAACACTGCCAACAGCAGCAGCAACAGCCAAGCAGCATGCCTACCCTCATCCTGTGTGCCCGCAGTGGGTAAGGTTGATGAAGAGAAGGATGTAGAGGTGACAGAGATTGAAATTGAGACGATGGCAGCTGCTGCAGATGTATCAGTGTAGGAAGAAAGAAAATATATTCATCTTAAATAAAGCAAGGAAACCTGATTGGAGGACTAGAAGGGTCTAGTCTGTACTGGCAAAACCCAGGATACACCCATTCAGGATGTGAACTTCCAGAAATATGAAGTCATTGTATGGATAATCATACTTGCTTTAGGGATTTTTAACTGCTTGCCACTTTTCAGAGACAAAATGCAGAGTGCAGAGACGGGTACCCGGAATCTCAAATCCTCTTTTAACATCTCTGTAACAGATGATTAGATGTGTGGTTTTGTTGGGTTCCATCAGATCCAGGTATAATGAGCATATTTATTTTTTACTATGTTGTACATATTCCGTGTTCGGGGGATATGTGCGTTCATATCCAGAAAAAGACTGATCATGCTATTGCTTTTGCACTGTCTTTCTTATTATGCCAAGGATTCATTGCGTTATTTAGCGTAAAATGGTGTTGTTTCTTTTTGGTGCATGTAAGCATGCAGGTGTGTACTTGTGAGTGTGCGTATGCATGTGTGGTCAATTCTGAATTGTAACAAAACAGCACAAAACAGTCTCTTTTCTTTTTCTTTTTTACTTGGAGCTCACTGGATGAAATATGCTTTTTATGATACATATTAACAGTTAATAGTGCATGACTTTTTAAAAGTTGACAGCCATAGTAATGATACTCCTGTTGAAAGAAAACCAAAGTACCGAGCTTTCCATAGATCACAAGTCACGATACTTATATTGCCTCAACAGAGATGAGAAAGAAAGTTGCAGTAGACAGCCATGTTTACCACATGCTAGATCATTGGTAGAAGAAAAAGGTGTCTTTTTGAACCCTGGAAAGACAAAATCAGTTTTCTTAATACATGACATTCTTTTGTATTGTGGTGTAATATGGCATGTACACATAATACATGGATAGGGGCAGCTTTGTTGATGAGGAGGCAAAAAGATAATATGAGGAAAAGACAAAGGTACATAAACCCTAACAGAAGTCGTACTGAGTTGGATTTGTGCTTCTATGGATGCTAGTTTATGCCAAAATGGGACCAGCGATGGAGTATTGTAGAACATCACACAGAGGACCAATGCATCCTTACATACAGATATCTAAAGGAGTTAAGAATGGCATTCATCCACACAGAAGAGAGCATATACTATAAGCACATGACTTCCACAAATGCATGACAAACTCCTTTAGCCTAAACATTTCAAATGCTGTATGTACTTTCACACATTTCCTTGAGGCCACAGAAGATTTCCTGCGGTGTCTCGCTGTTGTCGTCTTTCAGGCATACACATTACTGTATTATTGCTTTTTGCTATCTAGCAGCTACACTTTTGAGTTTTCCTCAAGAAATATTAGCTTTAGCACATCTCTCAGATACACTGTCAGAAACATGATGCGCTTCAGATTATCTTTATAGCCTGTATCTTTATCAGCACATAGAACTTTCACTCGATCTGCAAAAGTGTAAATACATCACGTTTCAAGTTCTTGCCTTACTCAATAAGCTTACAGTGATTGCAACTTGCCTTTTTAGATATATTCACTTTGATATGCAGATCATACTTTTTGTAAATAGTCAAAAGTTGTAAACTATGTTGTATCTTGTACAGTGTAAAGTTGGGTTATTGAATATTTTGTAATAAAGACAATATTGGTGTATAAAATATCATCAGTATGGCTATGATAAAGAAAGTAGTTTCTCGAGTTTTGGCTACAAATGAAAGATCACTTTTTTTTTTATTTTTCCTTGCTCAGACATTATTTAATCACTTTCAGAGTAAAAAGTTTTCTTTCTCAGCAGCAAAATATGTAAGACAATAACATGTTTTTCATGCCGGTCAATGTACTTTAACAGCCCATGGCTAGATGGATGTCACCATGTGTCAAACACTGACCAGGGGCCAAAACTGTTTTCCTGGCACTGATGTAAAGTTAAGGTTCACTCAGTGTAACAGTTAAGTCAACAAACACTTCATTTGCTCAACTGAACGGTACATTAGGTCTTTTATGGGCTTGGAGAGAGGAAAAAAATGCTTCATTTTTTTGTAGTTTTATGTTGATTTACCTTCTTCATTTACTAACAGAAGCGATATCATTGAGCTTTCAAGTTCATGTCCCCTTGACTCTAATTTAAGCTGAGCTCAAACAGTAAAGGGAACTACTGCAAATAATGGTTAAGAAGCAACTCTTGTCATGGTGTCATCAGGGCCAAAGGGGATTAAAATGAGTAACTTAGGTCATTGCACTCCTGAATAGTTAGACTTACATAAAGACATGTAGCATACGTCACAAACAAGAAAATGTAACTTGAGATATATAT
>VUQG01018770.1:0-18159 GCA_015106755.1 Etia nguti
TATATATATATACATATGTGGGTGTATATCTGTGTATAAATATATATATATATACATATATATATACGTGTATGTGTGTGTGTATATATATTTATATATATATATAATATATATATGTGTGTGTGTGTGTGTGTGTATATATATATATATATATATATATATATACATATGTGTGTGTGTACGTGTGTATATATACATACACATATATATATATATATACATATGTGTGTGTATATGTGTATATATGTATATATATATATATATATATACATATATATATATATATATATATATATATATATATATACATATGTATATATGTATAAACGTATTAGTCTGTTTAAAGAAAAAAGGGCATTTTTAACACATTTCTATTTCAAAATGAATTTTGACCACAGTTTATATGAATTAATTCTCTCCTCATCAGTAGTCTATATAGATGCAGAAATCCATGATAGTCAGACAAATTTAATTTTTGATGTGTAGGCAACCAAATAGAAATCTTGCACACTGTCTGCCTTCTGCCTGTATATTTATTAAATTACTGTGGTTAAGTCTTTTGGACCTTAACCAATAACTCCACATTCTGGGTTATATACACAACACTGGATTATTATTTTTTTTTACTGATATTTTAATACATAGATCAAAATCTTCATTGCTTTATTTTGCATGTATATTGTAAAATTAGGCAATGCAAGTCATTTTTCCACCTGCAATGACCTGTCAAAACATCTACTGTGAAAAATGTGTGTTGTTAAGCCTCTGCACCTGATTTCAATAATCAACTGATGACAACAAGGCCACACTCACATCAGAAACTGCAGGATCTTTACTCTCGTTCCAAAAAGCTCAGCCATCCAGCTAAATGGACATTCAACAGCAAAATGTAAGCCTAATCTGTCATCACTATTCTTTGAATAAAGTAAACCAAATGTAAAAAATTGTAAATGTCATGAGTAAATAGGCTTTTTTGATGGAACAGAGACCTGGTCTGGAGCCCATCCAGGAAGAGTCAGAGCTTGAGGAGGAAACTGAAGGGAACAGAACAAGAGAAGGAAATGAGGGCGATTTTCTATTTCAAGTAGGTGTGGAGGAAGAGGATGCGCTGGCAGAAGATGAGAGCGATAAAGATGACGGTGCTGCTCAACTGAGGGTTCTGAGACCTGGGATGCCGTCTCGTTCCCTGAGCCAATTACCAAACCATCCACACGAAGAAACCGAGAGCTTTTTTGTGTCTGAACTGAGCACACTTGCTTTTGATCTACGTGGTGAAGCTATAACACCAGGACAGCCAAAATTTACAAACGTAAGGAGATCCAATAGCGGTAAGGTGAAAATAAAGGTAGGTGTTACTGAATATTTACTATTTGCTTCTATTTAAATAAATAATAAAAAAATAAATCTGAAAAAAAGACTAGTTTCTTTTGCTTCAAGGTCTCCAAGATTAAGTGGCAGAAACTGAGAAGATCTAAACAGCCAGTGCGGAAGCCAAGGGAACGCTCTAAGAAGAACTTTATGGCTGTGAGTATAATTTTAAGCAAAGCTGTCTTGACTTAAAAAAAAAAAAGGACCTTAATTAAATCTCTTTTTCACTAATGCCCTCTAACATATTTCAAAGGAGGAACCGTTTCCCCCCTGGCTAGCGGATCTGATGGTCAGCATTGAAGAGGCAACAACTCATCAACTAGTGGTTGAGTGACATTATCTCGTGAGGTGAACGTGAAACATTTGGGACACACCAAGCTGTGACCTCATTCGTGACAAACTGAACGTTGAACAAACTCTGCCTAACGTGCCTTATTTAAGGTAGCCACTGACAAGGGAGTGAAGTCCATGTGCGAGCCTGTTTCATTTGTTGTTATACGTGAATAAACAAAAGGCATGATAACTGGTTTCATTACAAGAGTTTAATACTTAGAGAGAACATGATGTTTACATGATGTATATATTTTGTGCAAGAGTTAATTATTTCATTCTTTTATCCTCACTTTTTGGTATGTGTGCTTCTAACCCACTACTTCCTACTGTCTACCTTTATTATTTTGTGTATCAATCCCTTTTTTTAACCACAGCAGGCCAGCACTTGCTGCTGTTAGGTTCAACCTGAACCCATTAACCTGAACCCTCCCTATTAAATGCAAAATGAACACATATGCAGTTCATGTGCTCATTTTTTTTTTATTTCTCATTGTGCTGCAAGCCCATATCCTCACATCCATCAGCATTTTTAACTTCATTATTTACATAGTTATATATTACACAGACTGTACACATACTTTTGTTATTAAAACCTGTGTTTTTAGTAATTGGTCCTGATGACTGTATCTGTTTCCTGGGTGAATAATTATTAAATAAAAAAATTAATTAAATTAAAAGTTCTCAGGGTAAAAGCTAAATTCTTTCTCAACGAATGAAAAGCACAGGGTCACTGCCTATTGGAATTTGTGTCACACATCGAATGACTGAAGGTATGTGGCATTTGACCTAGATATTTATGACAAATATTACAGCAAGGAAACAGCCATTTACTGCCATCTTTTTCCAGATAAATGTGTCGTTTCACCATTTCTGGGTTATGCAAGGCAGACTGGGTTATCACACAGGTAGATAAACAAGGTGGAGGACCTTGTTTATCTACCTGTGTGATAAGAGGAACCTTCACCAATGAGACTAAAAGGACAAATTCGACTTATTTCTGTCAAAACAGTGTCAGCTCCTGTCACTGTCAGAATTACTTCACAAGATAACGTTTTGACGACACCCACAAGAAAGTTTTTAACATTAACAAGCCATTGTCTCAAAGCCTAGAGCTCCTTGGATCACGTGATGTTCTCTGTTAAGGACGTTATTCACTATTCATTATTCTACTGATTTTCAGCAACACTGTTCAGTTGTTTTCATAAGTCTAAAGTTAAAGAAAGATTACTAATGCTTTTCCAAAACAAGGTTGTTTTGATGTGCATTCCAGCGTCAATATTGACAAATGACCTCAAACTACGCAAGGCAAGCGGGGTCATCCACCTTTTACAGCAGCTTTGTGAAAAATATTTTATATCCGTGCTGACTGTGTCAATTATTAACCTTTCTGGAGGCCAAAGCTTTCATATAAATACTGCCAGTTCAGAGAAAAGTTGTTAGAAGAAACTGACAGTTTTAAACAACGAGTCTAAAAAGCTGAAGAATTTCATCAGAAGGAAATGTTTGGATTAAATGAGAAGCTGACGTTTGTGGCAGCGGCAGCTCTGGTTGTCTTGTCCGTAGTGAGGTCATCTCCGGTGGTGGGGCCGGAGCCCATCCGCTGTGCCCCCTGTACTCAACAGAAGCTGAACGACTGCCCTGCCATCCCAGCGGACTGCAAGCAGGTGTTAAGGGAGCCAGGCTGTGGCTGCTGCATGGCCTGTGCGCTCGAGGAGGGGGCTTCCTGTGGAGTTCACACAGCCCACTGTGCTGAGGGTCTCCGCTGCACTCCCAGGCCTGGTGAAGCCAGACCACTGCATGCTCTGACCAGAGGACAGGGAAGCTGCACTGTAGACCTCGGCCAAGGTAGCCTGGCTGGTTCATATGTGCTCATATTGATATTTTGTTGCAACCCCGTTCCATTTCATGTATCATGTATGCTCTCTGTTTTCTAAAAATTCTACAGAGGAAGATGGAGGAGTCCCTGACCATGGCTCGTTGCAGCACATTCTGGGACTTAACCTCCCCTTTGATCACCAAGATTTTGCTGAAGGCCAGGAGAGTCTCAAGGCTAAGGTCAATGCCATACGCAACAAACTGGTGCAACAGGTGAGGGGGAAAAAAACCCCCAATCTGACTAGCTGGTTATTCAAAGTAATTCATCTCTCTTTCCACAAGAGGGAGTAGATGGCTCTGAGGGGGTGTAGATAATTTGTTGGTGCATTTGTGTTTAGGAGACTGTAGCTCTCATTCTTTCTCTTTCTACACAGGGTCCATGTCACACTGAGCTGCACGACGCACTGGACATGATAGCTATCTCTCAGCAGAGGTTAGGAGAGAAGTTCACAACTTTCTACCTTCCCAACTGTGATAAGCATGGCTTCTACAAGGCCAAGCAGGTGAGAATTTAACTTTTTTTGGGGGGGGGTTTCAGAAATTTCACATAACAAAATGAATTTTGACTCCCAAAAGTGATCTATGATAAAATATGATGATCTATGATTATGATTTATTTGTGAGGGATGCCATTTTTATTTCCTTTTCAGTGCGAGTCATCTCTCGTTGGACCGGCTGCTCGCTGCTGGTGTGTCTCGTCTTGGAATGGGAAGAGGCTTCCAGGATCGGGTGACTTGGTCGGTGACTCAGACTGTCATCAGGAAGTTACTCACTGAAGGATGGACTCTGTTGTCACTCAAAAACCAACTTTCACACACACAAAGGCACAAATGTTAACAGACACAGAAGGCCGAGGTAAATGTACCCTCAGCGGCCTGATGAACCGGCTCTCCTTTGCAAAAATGAAACTGTGAAAACTTATTTGAGTGGAGGAAGTTTCCTCTCATCTTATTTACATGGTGTATGTATGATCAACTTATTTATTCGCTGCCTGTATATTCTTACAAGCATTAACCATTTGTCATTTTTAGATCTTTTATATGTTTGCCTGTTTTATTTTTTTCAGTTGTAAATATAGGGCGACACTGTATACATTTGTGTTTCTGACTAAATAACTCCATTGCTCAAAACCACAGGTCCATTACGGTGCCAAGCCCATTTCAGAGACTTTGGGATAATTTTTTTTTTTAATTCATTCATAACTAGAGCTGTGCACGGCAGGAAACAACACAGCAGCTCATTCATTCATTCTGTTGACATTGTCTGAATGTATCTCCATTGGCGTTTCCTCAATGGGTATTGGGTGAAATGCTTAAAGTGCCACAAGTATGTGCATGGTGGCCTAGCACAAACATATCAGTGCTCTTCCAAGCCACGCTGAGGTTTGGGATGGGTTGTTCATCATTCGTCTACCTCTGCTGGTCTCTGCAGGTCCACAGTTTGAGCAGAGGATTTCTGAGACCTCTTCTCAGCTACATCTTCTCACATTAGGGACTTTATTTGACCTTTTCTTTATCTGACTACCTACTCTAGTATTTATTATCATTCACTTGTGTTTAAGGATTTGTTTGTTGTTGTAGCCATGTGCAGTAGATCCAGTTTCAACTGAATGCTAATTGCCCTGGAATGCTGCTTTTTCCATTGTTGGTTTTGTTGTATATAGTCTAATTCTGTGGATGTGCATCTTAATAAAATCTTATTTTATCACAAAGGAGTTTTGTTTTGTGTCTATCTGCAAAACAGACAAAAAACAACAATACTTGGATAACTTTATACTGCCTTTATTAAGTAAAAATAGACTTCTGAGGGTTGCATTGTACATGCAAACAGCATATTTAAACTGACCACTTAATCCAAGACAAGTCACTGGCTACACAGAGACTGGAGATAACAGTAAGGACCCCTTATCTCTTATATTCAGCTTATGCAAAGCGACAACAAAACAAACAAAAAAAACCACACACACACGCACACACAGTACAGATCATGAAACAAAATCTCTTTTTCTGTGGCGTGAGACCCAGAGTAAAAAATAACTTTCTATGCGTTGTGTTGTCTGAGCTGCACGGTCACATCCAACCCCCTACTTGGAGCAGGAAGCAACCGGAATAATGGAATCCATACAAATAGGAGTTCATATTTAAGGCACTGCATGCTTACTTATTCAAATATACATACATTGTCAAGACAAAACACAATGGCTTTATAACAAATCACAAGCATACAAATAATGATTACACATCACAAGCATTTACACATATGCAATGCCATTTAATTGTGCGTAAATGAAGAGCTCTCTTATCACTGCTTGTGACATGTCTTTGTGCTTTAAAATCAGAATAAGGCCTCTGAGATAGTCTCTTTAAGTGTAACATTACTCCAAAAGGTGTCCAGGTTGAGTCTGAGACAAACAGGTTATGAAGAATCCATCCATGTACAGAGGCTACAGGGTTTTTCTGCCCGGTACTCTTCTGCTGTGCTCTGCCCTGTGCCTCAGAAAAAGGTCCCACAGGCAACAGATAAAAATAGCAAACATCCATATATCGGCAGAGCCATCTCTTGACCTCTCTTCCAATATCCTCGGTTTCTCCATTTGTTTACAGTTCTTGCCGTTCAATCCCAGCCTCCCTCCCATCCTGCTCTGCTCCTATTGGCTGTCAGAGTTGTAGTACTGGGTGTCTCCTCGCTCCCTTCTATCAAGACCTGGCAGAGGCTGCCCATATTTGTCCACACACCAACAGTAGCCTCGCTTTCTGCCTTTGGAAGGACGGCACTGAAAGTGAAGGAGAGAACAAGGTGAAGGGAGGGAAGACCGACGGGGGAGGTGGGAAAGCTGAATGTACAAATCCGGTTGAATATGAAGCATTATGGATAACAGGCCACTTTAGTCAATGAAGCAGAAAAGCATAGTTAAGAGGCATTAATGGTCAGATTGTGCTGAGCCTTTGCTATCCAACACGCTGTGGTATTTTGAGCTGCTTTTATGGTCTACCTCCTGTTACACACACATATAGAGGCCTTTAAGGTAAACAGAAACCTGGTAAAATATTTGCTTAGTCCCATTTGTGAACAACTGTGAACCAAGATCTATTTTCAGAAGCTGGTGGCCAGTACGAATCATCTGTTGCTGATTATACCCCACAGCTCCAAATTATGGGTAGGCCTACTACAAATGACTTACAGAGTCTGTGGAGCTACCCAAGGGCTGTTATTTTACTGCCAATTTTACTAAAGGTCAACCTCCACTCTAGTTAAACATACAGCCATTCATTTCAAGGGCTAAAGCAACTGTACTGCTGCTGCACAGAAGAGACTGGTCACGAGGGGAGACGTCCTTACTTAGTTAGGTCTGATCTTAGGTGGAGAGTTTCATAAACAGTCTTTATCATGATGAATTAAAAATTCTTAGTGAACCATAAATTTTGGCGGAAAGTTAAAAGAAACGCAGAGTGTCTACTGGAGAATATATATTTATATTTATATATATTTATAAATGCATCTTCTTCAACACCAAAATCTTTATTGGGTAGTTTTTTTTCCCTCTAAGAGGCATTTACTGTTAATAATCATTGTAACAAGAGCTGTTTTCCCTTAGAGTCATACGAGTGTTCAAATTGAACCGAACACCGCAAAATCTCTGCCACTCCTTCAGTGTCTAAAGGCTTAGTGCGATGTAGAAGGTCTGTTCTGCATAAACAAAGACAATGAGCCTGGCGTTGTAAGGCTGGTTATGAGATGATTGCAGGTCAAGAAGAACACTTCTATTAAGCGGGAGGAACTGCTATGTAATAGGGGAAGCTGCCTCCGTGATGCAGTGGCGCGGGAGCCCTAAGTGCCTCCATATGAATGCGTCAGAACCACTCATTTATTACAACCCGATCGTGGGTGAACCATGTGAGCGTGGGGATGGCTTCGGCTCTATTTCTGTGTCTGCCTCTCAAAAGTCCAGCAATTATGGGGCAAGCACATGGGGTGCCGGTGGCCACCTTGACGTCTGTCTCCCTGGGAGGGTTTCCGTTAAATGGCCATCGTCCCTGCCGTCAACCCCGCTGGGGTTTGGCCCCTGTAGTTCCAGTTTCCAGAGCCAGTGGCTAGGGTATACCTCACTGGTGTGGTGGTGCAATGATGAGGCTCTAATAACTACCAATGAATACATGAGGACAGCAACAAATCTGTAATTGGGCTGCAGGAGACCTTAAGTTTGAGTCATTCGTCTTGTAATCATTATGAATGTGCTCTGCAAATGCTGATTTCCTTTTTACAGCATTTTGATGCCGTAACCAAGTTTGCATCAAGCAGATCGTGAAATAATGCACAGGCCTTCGTGTCCACTGAATAAGGATGAACTAAGCCAATGATTCTCAAACTGCTGGGCAGGTCCCACTGGGGGGGCAATGAGCCACTGGTGGTGGGCACAAACAACCAGGACAAACTAAGAAGACTGACTATGATGTGTTTGCTGATGAAATTGCACTAAAATATTTTTAAAGTAAAATTCATCTTGAAATCTTTTAGATTGTTAAATGTTGATAAACACTGTAGGGTGTGGGGTGCAAGCATTCTTTTGGCTTCTGAAGTGAGGCATGCCAGAAAAAGCTTGAGAACTGCTGCAGTACTAAAACACTCAAATATCAAATTATTATGTATACTTTTTCTCACCTGCTTTTTCTTATAGAAGCCCTTCTTGTCACAGTTTGGTATGCGGAAACCTCTGGGGTTGAGAATGTTGGTGATCTTGAGGTTGCTGAGAATGGTCTCAATCTCTCTTCGGCACGGACCCTGAGAATGAGGGAAGACATCACCAGTTTTTAGTACCTTCCTTTAACGTCAGAAATTCTATAGTTTCATTTTGAAGACAGATAAAAAGCGAATAAAGCATTTATATTTCCTCACCAGCAATGCCCTTTGGCAGTGGGTTTTTGACATTAATGCTGTGGTGAATTAACACTTTAATAAAGCTGACTCACGCTGCCCTGCTGTAATACCTAAACAATGGTGGCTGCAATATGAAAGAGGTGGCAGATGAGGAATGAATTCATCTGGCTTGTGAAGGTTTAGCAGTTTGCCAAAGCTGCTTAGAAGTCTTACACAAAGACTGGGGGGGCTAAAGTGAATTCAAACAGCTCAAAGACGGAGTCAAAAGGCTTGTCCTCAAGTCCAAGTACTCAAGTCACTAATCAGAACAGCCAGTCAAAGCCCATTACTACAGTGTGCTCACTTCTCGGGCCAAAGAGAAGATCAAAATAGCAGCAGGGCTTCCCAACAGGCACTCACATAAGCCAATCCATCATTCGCTGGCTCTCAGTATACCCGGCACGCGGACGCCTTGTGGCCAAACAACCGCCTGACCCAGGTCAGCCGCAGGGCTATGGCACCCGCTTGCTGCCATGCCATTCTACTGCTCACAATCCCTGCCAAACGTCAGCACCGCTACCCAAAGCATTTCATCACCCGCAGGGGGAAAAAAACACCAAAGCACAGAGGAAGAAGAGAAAAACATTCCTCCAGTGTGCTCTAAAGACAGAAAAAATATTGGTTGTGGTACTTACATACTCAGGCTCCCGCTTGGTCTCTAGAGAGTTTTGTTGATCTGTGACGAGTGGTCCCGGTAGCTCCCCCGTTTTAAAGAACTGGGTTCTTCTCTGCTGTTCCCGTCTCAGGATGTCTGGGAGGATGAAGGGGTGAAGTGGAGGCTTAAATGGTCCAATAGGTCTGTGGGTGCTGTACGTAGTAGTCTGAACACCCGAATCAGTGGAATTACGCTCTTCATCCTGAGTCTCAGCATTCTCTGCTAAAAAATTTGTGAAAATAAAAATGTGTTTATTAACAAACATAACAGAGTGTTATTTTCACATTTTGGGGTAGGGTTCAGGGGAGGGACATGGGTATCGTGTCTTTCAGAAGCATCTTCTGAAAAACTTTGGAAAATCATTTAAAATATGACTTCCAGCAAAAATAAAAATAAAACTTAAACGTGTTCTTTTTTTGTTTTTTTTACACTTGATTTCATTCAAAACTACAAACTAAAAAGCCATGCAACCTTGAAGATGAAGCCTAGGCTTTAACATTTATCTGACCTGAATTCTTTACAATGAATTCAGGGAGGGTTCAAGTCTTCCCTCTGCGGTACAAAGAGGCACTTCTTCTTTCCACAATCGGAATCTCTCCAGTGCTCACTGCTCTAACCCTTATCCACCACCCTTCGTTCCTCGAATATAAAGACGTGTTAAACACATCAAAGTGTTTTCACCTATTAGCTGGATTTTTATTGCTAAATGAAAAAGTTTTCTCTTTTTATACAACACCTGGTAATTCTTACATTGCCCGACGACCGCTGGCAAAGATTTACCAGTTCTTCTGCAACTACCTAGATTGTGGTCATTAACCAGTGAGGTGTCTAAACGCACATTGAGGCATAAACACGCACGCTGATGAATTACCTGGTAGCTCATTGACTGGCACTGTTGGTCTGGTAGTTTGTCGCTTGTTAGTAGCGTTGGCACAAATACCCCGTCCCTCCAGCAGAGCCTGCAGAGGTTTCGTTTCACCGGGTTGATGTTGACAAATCAGCCCGGAGCCACATCTCCCGGTGTACACGCCGCACGGCTGGCCGAAGCTCAGCGCGCAAGTCAAGCAGCAGCCGCAGCCCGGTTCGCGGACCTTCTCCGCGCAGTCCTTGGGTAAAGGTTTGCACAGAAGCCGTGCAGCAGGATCACATGGTTCGCATCTGATAACAGGTCCGAACGCACCTGACCTCCAGGTGAACGTTGCCAGGACAAAAGTCATGCAAAGTGCGCGAAAACAGAAATCCATGGTGCTGTGTCTGAGAGCGTATGAAGTGAGGAGGCGCGCTGTCCTGCCGTGGGGACTTTTCACTGGGCAGCTTCTCTCTCATTCACATAAAGACAGCGGACAAAACATCTCAATATATAGACCCCAATGACTGTAGTCACACCCCCGAATAGCTTGTGGTGTGCTGATGAATTGCGTCTACTCCGTTATTCCTTCAAGACTTCAGAGAAATATGCTGGGGTTTTGCTGAAAAGCAGGGCAAGATTTAAGGTGTGGCTCTTTAAGATAGATATTAAATAACATTAAAAAGGAAAAAAGAAAATCCCAGGACAAGGCATTTATCTCCTTCACCCTCTTTCTCATGACTTTTAAGTGAACGATGTAGTTGAGATCTTTAAAAAAAAAATTGAATAATCAAAATATAATCAAGAGCATTAGAAGCACGGTACTAATGATGTTCCACAAAAATAAATTAAATACCAATAAAACAAATACGTATTTGCAGTTTACTGACGGTGCGTATAAAGTCTTAAGTCCCACCACGAGAGGAAAATCAGCCATCTGCTATGTTCGCCTTAATCCATAGAGGGAGCCAGTTGTCATGTGTGTCAAGCATTGTTATTACAATGTGCCTCATCGACTTTTACAGTAATTCAGTGACACTTAATACTAAACGCTATTTAACATTGAAAAGTCAAAATAATTAGTTTCTTTCTGTTCTTTCACGTGGTAAAAGTGCACATAACTGCACATAACGTTTTGTCCCAGTAGAGCGGTACATCCACAGGTGCCCAACAGGCTGATCCAAATGCTTTGTAAATAACTTAAAGGCCTAAATTATAAACAATAAAACAATTACAAATTTTGTTATATTATCTGAGCTTTGACATAGTACGCACACAGTACACCCTGAGGTCTAAAATATTAAAGAATAACCAAAATCAGTGGTGGCACCCTACACTACGAACTTGCTAAAGTATTTTATGTACATATACATATTTGTCTCTCTGTTTTTAATTTAGTTTTATACTTCACAGACTACACAGACTAAATGTATATGCTGTGTGCATTAGCTGCACATTGACCATATTGATTTATCAAATACTGCTCAATGATGAATTTCCTTGTGCACATAATGCATAATAATTCACATCCACTGATTTCATTCACTTATCAGTAGAGTTGTGTGCCCTAGTTCCGCTGGATTTTGGGTACAGCAAAGACCTGAAGAAGTCCTCATGTGTTACTACCCCCTACATCATGCAAACTATGGATTCACAAAACTTATTATAATAATATTTACTAATGATACACTGCTGAAGATCCAAGTTGTTGGCCAGATGAAAGTTAAAATATTATTCAGCCACAAAATAGGTCTGCACAAGTACGCATGAAGTAAAACATTGCATAAATATAATTAAGGATCCCATCTGGTATTCAGTATTATTGTGTCATGCAAAAAGTGTATCTTGTGTACCTGCTCCTCACACGTACAGCCACGTATTTGTCTCTTGACTTGTTTGTATGGGCGACATAGCTGGTTCCGTCCCAGTCATTTGTCTCCGCTACAAAGCAGTCCTTAAAATAAGGACGCATACCACACATGTTAGTGAGAAAATTCCTTAGTAATTACATCTGTGGTGTTTTTAGGTCCACTATTGGTTACAGATGAGAGAGCAAATACCATAGCAGAAATTGTCCAAAATACCTCAACAGAATAACAGCAGCAGAGTTTAGGTGTACAGTTCGGGGGGGGGGGGTTGTATTTTTTACATTTCTAAGAAGTCAGTGTCAAATCCATTGCCAACCAGCCCTGGCATTTGTTAACAGACAGGTCTACAGCAGAGCAGTGCTCTCTGGAATGCAAAACATTTGGTTCATATGCTGAAAAAAGAAAAAGCTTACTGATTTTCCTCCCTTTCCTCTACTCATGGGTCTTTGAAAGGGGGTCTCTCAGCCACCTGTGCATATTCAGCATAGCAGAGAAGACTAAGAGTAATGTACTGGAGGAATGCCGTCTCGCAGAGCAGCCGGTCAATAAAGAGGGAGTGTGAAGAATGTGCGTTTGCACACACAGGATATTACTGTACATGTGTTTAACATAACCTGCTGTCAGAGGCTACTATGGCCAACCGCAACAGCTTGTCAAATGGTACTATGGAGCAATTTTCCACTGTTTTAAGACGATTTGGACAAATCAGATACACTTGCTTGAAGACCTCAGACTGGGCTGCACTGGCTCCAGCAACCAGACTGTAGCTCACACTAGCCATAATGCACCACTTCCCACAGGTAAATATAATCTATAGTAAAGAAGTAGGTATATTTTACTTTAAAACCTTTACATAAGTTATAAAAAAAATTTTCTTCACAGTTATTTTCATAATTCTTCTCATGGTCATCTCTGGTATTGTATTTGGCATTTTAACACAGCAGCTCTTTTAGTAGCTTAAAGGATGTAAGGAAGTAAAAGCGAAGGAATGTGCTGTACCAACATTCATAGATAAATAAATCACGTACTGTAATCAGATGGATATCTGCAAAACATGCCTGAGTTAGCCCAGAGGAACAATGTAAGTGTGTGTGTGTGTGTGTGTGTGTGTGTGTGTGTGTGTGTGTGTGTGTGTAGGTGCATGTCCCTCACTCTCAAACACCAAACAACCCTTTCCCTATTTTTGCTTGGATTTAAGGATGACTGTCAGGGTCCATTGTGTCTGTGCTTGTGGAGAGAGTGTGTGGAATACACACTGTGTGGAGGTGTGCTGGAGTAGGAGAGGAATGAGGGGGTTGCAGATCACATGACAAGTCTGGTACATTTAATGTTATTCTTTTCCCTGAATGGTCTCATGACTGTCTGTCATGTAATTGCTCCTGTCTGAGAGCTTTTTGAGTCAACTAAGATCACAGATAAATTGGAGTCTCTATAGTGATTAATATGATAATTGTTTCCCTTTGATTCTGCTCTGACCTGGACCGACACATAGCTTCAGCTATTATCTGATTATTGGATGTTGGTCGAATGGTGACCAAACTAAAGAGCCAAGAGGCCAGCTTTCATCTAATTCCAAGGCCAGTTAATCATTTTCTTTCTTTTTTTTGTTGGAGTGGTCTATCGTGGTCCCTGTTTCTGGAGGCTTGGCCCCTGAGGCAGTCAAAAGCTGTAATTAGGCCTAAGCAAAGTGAAGGACACAGAGAAAGAGAGAGGAACTCTCAGCACTCACCCTGACGGATTACAGAGTAGTCGGAAGTGGGCTGTGAGTGGCGCCACTCAATTTAGACCCCAAAGTCCCCCCCGAGACAGTTACACTTCCTATATCTCTGTCTCAGCTAGACTTATGAGGATATTTGAACATGTATTCATACATGTTAGGCACATTTTCCCACATGTGTAAAATACCTATCCCTTTTTTCTCACTACTGCTACGTAGGTATATGAAAAGAAACAGATATATATTCAAATGTGACTTGGACATGTGTCATTAAAATTCTAAGTGCAAAGTAGTAGAAATCATGCATTCATCTACAAACAAATGTGCTTTTGGTTTTGAGGTAGTTTGGGTAGATGAGTCTATGTCAGAAACCACAATCATCCAATTAGCACAAATTCTAAAACCCTGTTGTAAATGCAAATTTACACCACGAAGGAAGCTCTTTATCCCACAGTTTTTTGTTTTCTTGTTCGGAGACCATGACCTAACTGAAACCCCTCCACAGTCTCAATCTTGGAGTAGGCCCAGTTTCACCAGGCATGTATGAGTGCTGTGACGAAATGCCACAGATTCAACCTATTACCAATATTACATAGCAACGTTACAAGTTATGATGAAGTGATCTACTTGTTTGTCATCTCAGTGTGACCTAGACTTATCTCAATTTAACAAGCGTTATGAATGCCTACAGTTTTCTCACGGTGCCTTTCCAGGTTTTGGCCTCTGCTGAAAGCCAAGCATGGGCCTCAAATTGTGCAGCCATCCCAGAATGCAGTTTCTATTTCTGTCCAAAAACCTTTGTTCTGGTTCAGAGGAAAGAGATGGGCCCTGCCCCGCCAATTAAGTGGCTGTAAAAAAGCTGCAGAACTGGGGTGATCGAGGAATGAGAACTAGTTCTGTCAGCCGGGTAAACAAGGCCTTTCGCCTCCAAATTATCCGCAAAATGAAATTTGGAGAGGCTGGTGTAAATCTGTAAGGGGTTATTGCAAAGCTGGTATTTGCTGAGAGAAGGATAATCTATGTGACTTAATTCTCATCATTGTTTCTTATAGTTGTTTTTTTCCCCATAAGGTCAACAATGACATCACAATTAGTTCCTATAGCTTCAGAAAGTTGACAAAGAAACCCACATGTACTGTCTGGTTTTAGTCACTCTTATATAATAAAACATAGCCTGGGAATAGTAAATGTGAAGATGTATTAATTAATCTTAATGGGAAATTATTGCTGTATTGCATTAGACCTACATATCTTACATGCTTACATACACTGTTATTACCCATGTGAAATGGTGTTTTTCCTGACAGCTTCCTTTGTAATCTGATAATGTTGCTTGCTTTTCTGGACTTTCCCCTGCTCCTTTTATTCCAAGACCACTCCACACTAAATAACAGAGGAAGATGGGCTCTGTGCAGTAGCCACAGCTGGGCCTTCACTTCCTTCCTGCCCTCCCCGGGAATTCTTCACTTTCACCACCTGCAGACACACAGTAATGTGGGTGGAGGGGTCCTTCACTGCACACCTTTCCTCCTTCTTATCTCTGCAAATTTATTCCCTCTCTGCACCTTAAGAGCAACCTGCCCAGACTTGCCTGGAGGGAAGAAACTCTTTTAGTGCACTTTGTAAACGAGGGTGGACATGTGCATTGGATATGTGCACACGCAACAGGTAAGAAAGGTGCATTCACACTCTACAGACATTTGTGTGTCAGAGGCAACAAAATATGCGGTGTTCCACTTCAATGTGTAATAATTGCTAGCCTGTTTTGCTCTAAAACAACAAAGGTGATGTTGACATGGGCATTTAACAGTCACAAAGGTTTTGTGTCACTAGTGTCCTCTGCTGGCCACACATTGACATGAATCATAGACAGTGTGTCCACTTTAATAGGTTCAACTGTCCAACGTATTTAGTCATGTAGATTGGGGGAAGACAACCTGCTGAAATTCAAAACGAGCATCTGAAAGTGGAAAAAAGGTGATTTAAGTGACTTTCTTTGCGTTGTAATGTTTTATTTTTCTATTATTTAGTTTCGTTTAGTTGATGTTTTTCCTTCTAAGTTAATTATATTTCTGCTTCCTGTCCGAGTATGTCATGTGTTTGTTTCTAGTCATGTTGTTATGTTTCGTCTCCCTTTTCTGTTTACTTGTTCCCCTCCTTGTGTCAAATCCCATGTCTCCCCTGTCTGTCATGTGCGTTGATGTATGTTCTCCCCAAGCCCATCAGTCCCTCTCCCTTTCCTTCCGTGTCCCTCGCTCCCTCCCATCACTCCATGTCTTTCACTCCTTGTTCTCCGCCTCCAGTCATGCCAGTGTTTTCGTCTCCTGTTTCTGCTTCCGTGTTCCTGTGTCCATTTCTTCCCCGTTTCCGGTGTCAAGCCTGTGTGTCTTAGTCTGCGTGTTTCCCGTTTTATTTTGATAGTATCACGTCCTGTGTGTTCAGTTTTGCTTCCTCCTGTGTCATTATGTTTATTTGCCCCAGCTGTGTTCCCCGTGTGTTTCCTCTTCCCTCGTCACCCTCTTGTGTATTTATGTTGTGAGTTGTCATTTATTTTTGGTCAGGTTGTCTGTTCATTATGCTGCTGTTTTTCCAGGCTTCATGGTCCATATTCCAGTACTTAGTTTTTGTTTAGTTTTCCTAGTGTAGTCCGGTTAGTTTTGCCTTAGTTTCCTCCTGCCTTTTCTTTTGTATCACTCAGCCTTAATAAACGGCTCACTCTTGGTTTAAGTTAAACTTTGGTTTCCACGCGTCTGCTTTTGGGTTCACTCATCAACCATCGCCACACAGTCTGCCACCCCAGGATATGACAACATGCGTATTGTTGCTGACCATGTCCATGTCTCTTTATAACTACACTGTACCTGTCTTCTGATGGCTGCTTTCAGCAGGATAACACACTATGTCACTAAGCTCATCTCATCTCAAACTGATGTACTGGCCTAAAGTCACCGGACCTCAACCAAATAGAGCACGTTTGTAATGTGTTGGAACAGGAGATTTACATCACGGATATGCATTTGACAATGTACATTGTCACAGATGTAGCGTCACACAGTACATGTGTGATGCTATCATGTCAGCATGGATAAGAAGAATTAAAGCAGCTCTGAAAGTAAAAGGGGATCCCACACAGTGTAGCTAATGCACTGATCTCTGATTGTATATCATTTATTTCCACTGATAAAATACATTTATTGGGTCCATAGCCTTTTTTTACTTAGCCTTTATTTTGTGAGAAAATGGTTATAATAAACCAGATATGGTGAAATGTTAATATAGAAGAGTAACGCTAAAATGCCTTATCTATCAGTTCAGCTGATGTTGCTAAGACCTGAAA
This sequence comes from Etia nguti, assembly GCA_015106755.1. NCBI lineage: Eukaryota > Metazoa > Chordata > Actinopteri > Cichliformes > Cichlidae > Etia > Etia nguti. Next base: position 16,915 of record VUQG01018770.1, read on the forward strand.
AGCTGGGAATTGTGCTTAGTGTCTTTGGTTTAGCAGCATTCATCTGCAGCCTCCCTGCAGTTATGACAAACTCATATTATTCAAATGTATTCAATTATATTTCAAATGTCACAATACCAATACAATTAAATTTACAAAGTTACTCCTAATAATCCTAAGCTATTTATTTATGTATTTGTTTACTGGATTGAAGCCAACCAAAATCGGTGTATTCAAATTTCATTTATTTGCTCCTTTGCTGGTAGATATTAACATCCTGGTGTCTTTATACTTACATAAAGCTGCACAGCATAGTTTAGCACAGGGATACAAGGACACAAGAGAGAGCTAACCTTTTTCTAATAAAGGGAAACAATTACCCAATCTACCACCGCTACAGTTCATGCAGAAACCAACAAACAGCCTGATATTTACAGCTCTGGATACAAGGCTAATACTCCCACTAGTTGCTGAATCTAGTGGATCAAGATTAAATAAATGTTTCATTATGTTTATTATTTACAAACTCAACAAAAACATGGAAATGCCCATATACAAATAAACCATTCACATGTAGCATGTTTTTACACTGAGGCACAGTATTGAAGGAGATAAGTATGAGGTACACATAATAGGTCATGGAAAGTGATAATAAGCGTGCACTTGATGCAAGAATAACACCAGCTGTTAGTGTGGTTTTCGATCCCTCTCTGGATAAAATGGTCATCCAATACAAATCCATTTCTATGGTCATCGTCGTTCGTACAATGTGAACAATCAGCTGGAGCAAAAACAGATTTTTCCAGGAGCAAATGTGTATCATTGACAGATGACTAGTTGAGTGTGCTAAACACTAATCCTATTTGTGCAAATTCCAACACTGACCTCTTTCTTTCTTCTTTGTTTTCTTTTTATTAACAGCATTTGTTCTTTTAACATAGCAGCCTGTGTGTGGATGTGTGTTTTTACACATTTAGTATAAATGTTTAAATAAAAAATAAAAAAAGGTGTTTATACTGCTTTATTTTTGACACTGAAAGACTGCAGTGTTGCTCTCCATCTTCAATTTGTTACATATTTGATATGTACAGGGATAATCCCAATGCTATTCAGGGCGTGCGGACAGACACTCTGGCTCGCTTATAGAGCACCTGTGCTGTCGTGAAATCACTGATAATTTGATCTCCAAGCAGCCCTAGAATTGGACCAATCGACTTTTTACTCAGAGAACCGAGGTTACAAGGTAACCTTACGTTATTAGTCTTT
>VUQG01018771.1:7733-19168 GCA_015106755.1 Etia nguti
CATGTTTTTTTAAAAAAAATAAATTCTTTAAAAAAAAAAAAAAACACACATATATATATATATATATATATATATATATATATATATATATATATATATATATATATATATATATATATATATATATATTAAAAATGGACACATTAATATAAAAAAAATCCCTCCACCGCTAAGGGAAAGCAGTTATTACATTACATAAAAAATATATTGAGCAACAGAGCACTGTATAGCAGACAAAGGAGTTTACTGCAATCCCTAGGTGTGTCTCGCCATTACATTTCCAAAGCGAATCAATCATGCATTTCAAACCTTTTGCCTGTTTGTTTCATTTGTAAAGGATGAGACGTGCTGATAGCAGCTAGGGCTTTTTTATGTCTTGCCGACAGAGAGAAATCACGCATCTTGCACGTGTAATATGCACAAGTCGATCATTTTCTTTTCTTTGTTTCTCAGCACACACTGCCCTCTGGGTACAAATAAAATACACAATGAGTAACTGGGTTTAAGATCATTTGACAGGTACATTTTGAATCTTTTTTACAGAAAGAAGGGTTATTGCTGGGTTTATTTTTCTTCTTAGATTTTATTTGCATTTCTTTATTTTTCAGTTTAAATATAGTTAGTGGCCCAATAGTGTTGTGGTTTACAAATTACAATTACATTTTATTTACACAGTGCTAAATAATGTATATAAAATATTTAAAAATAATAAATAACTTAGTGCTAAATCATAACAACAGTCACCTCAAGGTGTTTTTTGTTATAGAGGAAACCCCAACAATCAGACAACCCCTTTAAACAAGCACTTGGTGACAGCGGGAAGGAAAAACTCCCTTTTAACAGGAAGAAACCTCGAACAGAACCAGGTTCAGGGAGGGTCAGCCATCTGCATAAAAAGAGTCCTTCCATCCAGCTTAAAAATCTGCCAAAGCAAACATACTGAGCTATTTGGTTTGGCAGAGTCCTTGTGAATATGGGAGGAGCTAAAAGTAGTTCTTATATTATATTAAATTATATTATATCATATTATATTATATTATAGCAATTATTTTTTGTTTTTATTTTATTCTTCAATGCTTAATTTTAATATTTTAATTTTCTTTTCGCCTCAGTGTTTCGAATGGTACTTGTCAAATGCAAAGTTTAAGAACTTCTAATTATGTATAACAACACAAACACTGTGACACACTGTATCAAGGCAAAATTCCTGCAGTCATGCTGACATTCCTACCTCAGTAAACATGTGCACCAGTGTTTCTCTGCCTCTGTTAAAGTGATAATATGGACTAAACCGTTGAAAAAAGGAGATATGGCCCATATTTTTTTTTTTATATTACATTTATTGTATTGTTAGATCTGACAAAGGTTCATTTAATTTTTAGCTAAAGTGTAATCTTCATTTTTATTTCAGTGCACTAAGAGTCACGTTTACATAGTTTTCCTTCCATAAGCTTTGAAGTAAGGGGCCTTTTTCTATATTACATTTGACACATACATAAGGAGTGTTTGAGCTCATATTATTTAATACACCTGGGGTAACTTAAATCCTCATGATTCACTTACGATGGATAGGTTTGGTGCTCAACAGTTGAGCCCCTTGAGCCTATCTCAGTCCACTCTGTGTGTGTGAGAGATATCTTCTTGCAAGTCGTTAGTCCATCGGCCTCTGAAGCAGAGCAGCATGACTTGCAGACTGTACGTCTCCACTACCTGTGCTGCAGCGGATCATCATCAATCATAATATACCGTGGCCTTTGTTCCTGGTGGGTGTAACCCACAGACTGTAGCGTAGACTCTTGTCTGGTGAAGTGGTGTGCGGCGACGGTGGGGGGGGGGCGTGTGCACGTGTGGGCGGGTACGTACCGACGTCACCACTGGGTCCTTGCTGTCAACGCCAAAATAAAAACGAGTACAAAAAAAAAAAAAAACTTTTCAAGTAGACTCATGACAGCGGGGAGTCGGGGAAAGCCTCTCTTCTCCGGGCTGTAATGGTTGTTCTGCCGCGGCGTTGTTGGTGTAGCAGCGGAGGTTGTTTTTCTTCTTTCCTGAGCTCGCACGGGGAAAGCCTGCGGGCTGCCTCCGATTAGCAGACTTGCTAGCTAACGTCAAGTTGGAAGAAAGTGGAGAAGACACGGGGCGAACGGGCAGCTCATCCGCCTACACAGACGTATGCGACGGATAGCAGGTACGAGAGCTCACCCATCTCCTTCCACCACATCAGACACAACGCAGACCTAAAGCCTTGCCGTCTTTATTTTACTCAGTTTAGGCAGTCCTCCCCCGCACATACCTTAGGACTGCAACAGCTCCTGTGTCCCTCTCTCCTCCTGCCGTTTCAGTGGCGGCAGAAACAACAGGACACGTAGCAGTCCCCACAGTTTGAGCTTTCTTCTGGAGCAACTTTGCTCTCCTGAAATCAGTCCGCTGCGCTTTGGCGGTTTGTTACAATTCGCTCAACACCTCCTGTCTTTGTGTTGTTTAATAAGCAGTGTTTCTCTCCCCCATTGTCAATGAGAATCGTATTTTTTGGACACATTTTTTGCCATTCTCTTTAGCCTTCTGCAGTGCTTTTACGATGCATTTGCACCTACAACCCCCGCCAAACACAGTGGATTTATTTATGGGGGGTATTGCTGCTACATAGACCCATTTTTACTTTAAGCCGAACTCGCCAGTCGTCGCTGAGGTGGTGCGGGCTGCACAATAGTCCAAATCAAAGAGGAGAGGGTTTGCTAAATCTGGGTATTTCTTCCAGCTTCAAACGGCAGTAGCCACCAGTCGTGTATCAGTATTCGTGTCATGATCCTGCCTGCCTGCTTGCTTGCTTGCTTACTTGTGGGGTTTGGTGTGATGAAGCTGGCCAAGGATCGAGCCACCAACTCGGAGCGAGCTAGACCCATCCCTCTGCTGTAGCAATGCGGTAGACTGGGGGGGCCGGTTCAGATTTCCAAATGAACAGGGAAGGGGGTGGGGGGGAGAGAATTGAAGCCCTATTATTTATATTTGGTCGATATGTCACAGGGTCACGGTTTGCTGACAGCAGCAGGATAGTCCAGCGGACCAAGGTCGGACGAGGATGGCAGAGCACCTCTCCCGTCCGACCTGTCAGCCGCAGTGAGGAGGCTCCGTGCGCTGCTCCTTCCCATGGGGCTCTATGAACCAGCCTGCCAGGTGAAGAATGCCAATGAATTATTCAGGCACATGCTGCATATGATCAGGGTTGCCCGGGAATGTGCGTAGCTGCTTCTGGGGACAATAAAAGCCCCCCCCAAAAAAAGAAGGAAAGAAAGAAGAATGGCCTGCCTCAGCTTCCCCGCTGAACATGCCAGATTTGAGAGAATGGGGCTTTGGAAAGCTGGAGTGGAGTTGGAGTTGCACTTCTTGCAGCGGCTTTGATTCATGTTAAATGTGTGTATTTACTGCAGAGTAAAGTTTGTCCTACCGATGGGAGTTTGTGCAGAAGACTACCCCAGCGCTGTGATCATCGTGGTAGACAGTGAATGGATGCAGTGTTGCTCGTGGCGCTTGGGGTGCTTTGGTTTTTTCAGCAGGTTGTTCTTCGTTGGGTTTCACACAGCAGCATATATGCATGGCACTGGACATTTTACTGTAGATGAAAAATGTCGGATACACACTTAGTAACATGGGTCAAACTGCTGAGATTGCTTTGTAAACAGCATGATTTCACAAACTGTACAACAACTGCTGTGTCTACCGGTCAAAAGTAAACCTTTTCTTGCACAATACTATTTTTCTGGAATCAGGTGGCTTGCATAACATTTGTTCATCCATTTATATATTTTTAATTGAGAATGGTAAAAAGACAGTAAATGCATGCCATCTTTCCCACTGTGTTGCATCCCCGCTTCTCTTGTCGAGGAGGCCAGTTGCTGTAGTTTGAAAAGTGAAATGTTTTCTCTTCTTGGTTTGATGTAGGATTTCTGGGCTTCCTTATTTTTATTTTATTGTTGCAGAATAATCTGAATGAATTGAATGAATTGCAGTTTAGCACCTGTAAGAGTGTGTGTGTTGCCTTGCTGAAATGAGCAAGGCTTTTCCTGACACAGACTTAACAGCACTATATGATGCTCCAAATAAATACATAAATAAATATTTCCACTAATCCACGCTTATTGGGTTTTGAACTTTGTGCTAATAATAAGCTGCACAGTTCCTCTCCTCTGTAGCCCTAAGGATTCTGTGTCCAGAATTTCATAATGAATTCAAGAGTTTCCACTTTGCTTCACTCGATCTTCAATGAGCCTTGGCCCCAAGGAGGCAGCAACGTTTCTGGATCTCGTTCGAGTTTTAACTTACGTGTGTAGATGCGGTGCTGAGCTGTGTCCACTGACACAGGTTTTCAGAGTGTTTCTGAGCCCACATAGTGAGCCATTCAGCCCTGCATTACAGCCATTGAGTGCTGCTTTTCAGGCTTGTCCCTTGACTTCACAGGCTTATGTTAATCTTTTAGTAATATTGCGTAGTAAATGATCAAATCCTCCAGTTGGGGTTGGGCTGTGTCCAGCTGCACATGGTGCACACCTTTGAAGTTACAAGACCAAATCTTTTTTCCTTGTCCAGGTGTACACGCAGAAACTGAGTTTCTTAAAATGCTTACCTTGGAAGGATTTTTGTTTTAAAGCTCAGTGACATAAAACACTGTGTATGTGTAAAGAAATGGCAAAAATACATATAAAGGGCTATGTTTGCCAAACGACTTATGTACATGTGGACAAGTCCTTAAATCCTTGAACTGATTAACCACAAAGGCCTTCACAGAGTGGTGACGCTTTTCCTGTTTTCTGAAAAACTCAGTCCATTTGGGATGCTCTTTTTAAGCTCAGCTATGTTACTAGTTAAACCAATTAGCATTGAGATTTTCCACCAAGTATTCTTTAAATTTTTTTTGCTGGCAAATATCCCAATGTTCTCGAAAGAACCGCCATCTGATATTTGTATTTTTTTAAGTACATTTGATCAGTTTTAACATTAAATATTACGTGTTTGTTGCAGTTTTAAAGTCAAATATAACATTAAAAAATCCAAATGTAAACAATGTTAACTCTAAGAATTTAAACCCTATCTACTTTTTACTCAGCGTCCCAGTTTTTTTGGAAACAGGGTTGTATCAGGACAGAGTCCAGATCAGTGCTGACACAGTATGTGGCGATAACTGATAACGGGCCATTATGTGAATGCACTTCAGTGCCCTTTGTTCCCTGTGAACTTTGGGTCTTTTTTGACCTCCTTTTTAAAATTTGTTTATTTAAACATGGACAATTTGGCTGTAATTGTGGTTGTGATCTGTTGAAGGGGGAAAGCTGAGAAATGCAAAAAAATTTTGCTTGCAGGAAACGAATAACAGGAACGAGGAACACTCACAAGCTGATAAGTGTCAAGACTTGTAGTGCCAAGTCCTCTTCGAGAAGTGCCACTTCTGTAAATGCTATCTGTTTTTTCCACTTAGGGAAGTTCTCAGAAAAATGTCTGAACTTCTTGTTCTTGTTTAACGTAACAACCAATAGGATTACAGTCTGAGCTGTAATGAACTGATGAAAGTCTATAAGGACTCAAGGGCTCATTTAAAAAAAGTCTTTTTGATTCAGTGGTTTTAGTGAGCATGGTGCCATTCCCTCGCTGATTACCTGCGGTTTGAAAAGACAGGTTTCTGGTGCGATGACGTGAGTCAAAGTAAATAAATCTCTTAAGCTACTCAACTATAGTCTGTTCACAGTGTATGTTTACAATCTGTAGTTTGCTTAGGGTTCCCTGGAACGGTTTCCTTTTAGTTCAAATTTGCTTTATCATTTTAAGATAAAGTGTCAGCAACATGGAAACAAGGCAGAATGGCAAAGACTGAATCAAAAAAAAAAAGAGGTTTAAGCCTAAATGAAGCTGTTACAACAAGCATTGTTTAAGTAAAATACCACCTGGAATTCTTTATGCAATCCCATGAGCTGAACTTGTTGCTTCATCTTGAAAATCCTCTTTCGCTCAGGCTTTGTTTTCTTCTCAGGGATTTTTTTGGTGTGTCCTAAACAACTCTCTGTAATCCCCTTGCAAAATGTGCATAATAACACAGAGCCTTTTTTTCCCTCTCAATTCTAAATGCTTAGCATCATGTATTCACACCCAGTAACTTCTTTTCTGTTTCTGCCACTCTGTTATCCTTAAATGCTTTTTACCCCACCCCTTCCCACCGTGCCCTCCTTGGCTAAAGCGCTCATGTCACTTGCATTAGACGGCTCGTGTCTTCAGCTTATATTTTTTCCGTCTGTCTCTTTCCCTTTCCTCTTCTTCTTTGTGTGCCGGCTGAACCACACAGTTTCCCCCCGCTCTCACTGCCACCTCAGTTTCTCTTCTGGCACTGCCCAGGATGACTGACAGACATCAATTGAACCTGTCCATGTGTATCACTCTCTGTGCCCCCCCCCATTGTGTTTAGGTGAGTGATGGAGACGAGAGAGTTGACCGTGGTAGCTGGTAGCTTTGTGGGTTTCCAGCTTCTCTTCTCAGTGGCCAGCCCGCCGCTCTCCTCCGCCATTACCCCAGGTTATGGACGGCTGCCTCCCACCCAGCTCACTGAATGGAACTCCAGGTACGTCACAGGAAAACACTGCTCGTAAACAGGCCTTTGCTGTACACCTATTCTAACTCCTTTTTTTACAACAGCGCTGTGCTGTAGTGCCATTGCTGGTAGTAATGCCGGCACATTTTAAGAGGAAAGGGAACCGATTATGTTGCATTACCAACAGAATTGGATGTAATGCCTGTGGGAAGAAAATTATGGTGGACGATCATTGGTGAATTTTTTGCAGTGAAGACAGTAATTTCATCATTTGGGCCCAGTAATTTTCAGTGAATGTGAGTTAATTTTTTATTTATTTTTTTTGGTAGAAATGTATGGAATTAATTCTGGACTGAGCATCAGTATTTTGTTGGTGGAAAATGGAGTATAGCCGGGGATTTTTAAACATTTTTTCCCCCCCTTTTAGGCAGTGATATAACATTAAGAATGATCAATTAGGGTAATAAATGTTGAACAAAAGTCCCTCCACTCCCATTTCTTAATATTTTGAAGAACCCAGACCTCCTAATTTTTCAAAGTAGTCTTGAACAAGGCTTTCTGAAGGTCTTGCAAATGTTTTTTAGGACATTTGTTGCTTTTTCACCATTTTTAGAGGAATGGTTTTTGTTTGTTGAGCTGCTTAACACTGACCTGTGAATCATTCAAGCATTAAAAAAGGTGTTATCTACACGTAATGGACAACTTGGCAAAGGACCAATTCTAAATTGTATCTTTAGGCACTTTGTTACTAGCAGTTTATTGCAACAATACAATGTTGTTTCCATTTATTTGATGACAGAAATAAAATAGCTTTTTGGTTTTGTTTTGTTTTGGGGGTCTTTTATACCAACGAGATGATTCCCAAAGACCTATTTGCCAAAAGCCTGGCATATTTCGGCATGGTGTGCAGTGTGTCCTAACAAAAACTAGAAGTGGTAGGCCTAACAGAAACCATCTACAACAGATGAACACTAAAATGATGAATGACTAAAAGGATGAACATGTCCTTTAGAAACAGGAACACTGGGCCTAAGATACATCTGTCCCTTCAATTGATCTATCAGAAATGGTCTCAGTGGAAAGGTGGCTATCAAGAATCTGTTCATAAGGAAGGGAAATGGGGAGAAAAGGCTGAGGTATGCTAAATTATACAAGAACTAGACTGAAAACTGGATCTGATGGAGTGATGAATCCAAATTAGAAATAGCTTTTTCAAATCATTGATATGTACAAAGGAGGTCAGGAGAGAGCTAGAACAGTAAAGCCCCTTTTCCATTAGTACCTACTCAGATCGACTCGGCACGGTTCGCCACAATTTGCAGGGTTTTCCATTAGGTCATAGTACCTGGTACCAGGTACTTTTTTATTACCTGCTCGGCCGGGGTTCCAAACGATCCAAGCAGGTACTAAAATGTGACGTTGTCATACTGCATGCCACCGATTCTCTGGTCAGTAGCGTCACTTGATGAGTCATGAGAGCGTCTCGTTCATGAAAATCAACCGCCATTTTTGAAAGTCGGCAACAAAGAAAATCTGAAAAGCTTCTGATTGGCAACAGCTTAATTTTTCAACATGAAAATGATCCCAAACACAGTGCTAATGCAGGAAAGGAATATCGGGACTGAAAAAACACACATCAGTTGGGCATGGATTGCCCCCCCCACCCCGGACCGGGATGTTAACATTATTGAAGCAGTGTGGGATCATCTTGAAAGAAAACAGAACAAAAGGCAGCCAACATCCAAAGAGGAGCTTTGAACATCTTTTAAGAAGCCTGGAGAACTATTCCTGAAGACTATTTAAAGAAATTACATGAATGCTTTCCAAGAGACTTCAGGCTGTGCTGAAAAATAAAGGTGGTCATACCAAATATTGACTTTAAAGCTTGTTAGTCTTTTTCTTACAGTATATAAGCTAAAAAAAAAAATGTATTTCCATTCATGTTTGTGCATATTTTAATAAATTGTAACACACACTTCCCTTATTCATAGCAAAATATAAAGTAATTATATTATTTTTATTTTTTTGTCATAAAATTGTACAAGTGAGATGCACTTCCTCCAAAAAGAAAAAATCTGTAGCCGCATAATGTTACAAAGCCTTGACCAAGCTAACCTCTGTGCGGTCCTGTTGAGATGAACCTCGATGTGCCTCAGGTCAGCTCATCGTTCTGCACAACTACAGCTGTGATGTGAACGGCTGGGGGAGCGCAGAGTGGTTTAAAGTTTCAAACTTAAACCTCAGGGGTGAGGTTCAGGGGACAAATGTTTTGTAGTTGCGTAACATCTTTCACTGTTTTTATTTTCCTCCTCCATCTGTTTTCTGTAATGTACTGCTCAGAGATAGCACTTTCTTCACGCAGCTATGGTTTACATTAGCCCGCTTCTACCTAATTGAAAGAATGGAGTGCACTGACCAAGGAATCCAAGACAAGTCGAAGGCAAAGCGCTGATGGCCCACTCTAGAGTGGTCTGCTGTTGCGTAACAGCCAGCTCTCAGTGTGTCAGTGTGCTGTTTATGTAACCACAACTTAAGTGCAGGGAGAGAAGGGAGAAAGCACTTCTAAGGAAAAGGAGTATGGTTGTGAACAAAAAAGTATGTCCTAGTCTTTTATTTCATGTCTTTTCTGTGTTTCCCCATCCTCTTATTTATTATTGCACATCCTCAAATAGGGTGACTGCATCCAGAACTTCCTGTAACAGAAAATAACTCAGTGGCTCGTCATACTTTTAAGACTGGGCTGGTACAGCAGCCTGCCATCAAGCCAGTTTTGGCCAAGGCTCAGGCTGGCAGCTGCAGTCTGTGGATAGAGGCTGCATGGTGACACTGGAGGAATTGTGATTGTGGTAGAGAAGAGATAAGACCCACTGGACCTCTGGAGTATCTCTTCAGTGGCCCAGATTACTACTCCAAAGGTCAAAGAAAGTTACTTACTTGAACACAGTACATAAAATGAATGCAGGTATCATAGACTGAATGTAAAACTTGGGTATAGTCATCATGAACTCACCCAGTAGGTTCTAGTCTCTGCATTTTGAAGCCAAGTGTTAAATTTGAGAAACTACCATGCTGTTTTGTTTTTTCAAAAATGATCGTATTCGGACCAGATATTGGAAATCTAAGTGTCCATGAATTATATACGATGCTACCCACAGGTATCTCCTGATTGGTCCTAAGTAACAGAGCAGTGAAACAGCAGAATTTGACTTTTGTTTTTTTTGTTTGTTTGTTTTTGTTTTTTTGAGCTGTAGACACAGCAGACGATAATCAAATGTCAATGTTAAATAATTATAATATTCTAAACGTACAAACGTTCCTAAGCATCTTGAGGCAACTGTTGTTGTGTAATGTAATAAAAGAGAATTGAATTTAGGGGACTCAACTGGCTGCCAGCTGGTTGTATTCCTATAAAACAGGAAGGTTGCTGAGTGCAAATGTAATAGTTAAATATGAATTTCTGTCTATGTAGACACAAACGGATACGTGATTTTTGATGATTAGCTGTATTATCAGAAACAGATTGCATGTAATTGCCAGCTTGACCCCATTCACTATCAGACTGATTGCAGACTGATGGCGTCTCATGACAGCATTCATGCTGGGTTTTGGTGATAGTTTTGGTCTGTTTGATAATCTCATTTTTGTAACAATAAATAACTGAAGTGAGAGAACTTTATCTTATTACACGTAACAGACACTGACAAAGTTAAACTTTGAGGAGATAATTTGCAGTTAAAAAAAAAAAAAGGATAAATCACAATATATGTTATTGCAATTCTTAACAGATTTCAAAATGTCATGTGTTAATACTCACTTTTGGAGCTAGCCTAACTCCACTTTTTTTCAGCCCTTTCAGCCCCATAGTTTGGTAAACATGTACACTATGCATGTATGAACAGATGTATAAAAAAGACTGATGATTGCTCCTGACTGTAAACCTATTAATCTGTTGTCACATTCACTAATTTGCTCTGGTAATGTGTGTGTGTGTGTGTCTCTCTCCCAGGTTAGTGTCCACAGTGCACGCCTTGATTGTGGGCTTGTTCTGTTTGTACATCCTGTGGTACGATGACGCAGTCAACGCCAACCCTGTCTGGTAAGAGGAACAGAAAGGAAGCACTCATGCATAAAAAAAAATAAAAAAAACAAACATAAAAAAAACCCCATCCATGAATATCCTGTCATGTACATGAAGTAAGACAAGATTTGGAGCATGCAGCCATATGCTGTCCACATACTGTGCAAACATATAAACCAAAATACTGAAACACTGTTAAAGCTCTAGGTGCTTTTGGGAGAAACCTGTGTTCCCACATCTGCCTTTTCAGAGTGGCAGCCGGAACTTTCTCACATGGGGAAGGGTGGAAACTGATGAAGAGGGAGGTGGGGGTGGTAGTGAAAAATTGTGGGGATTGGTAGTTAATACCTTTTGGCGCGACAGAGATGGCATTGCCTTCATGAGAACGAAAGAGGGAAGGCGAGAGGATGGATCTAACGTGTCAGTGGAGTCTCCAGAGAGTTGTTGATTTGGAGGATTTAGACTTTGATTTTTGTCTTCGCTGTCTTCTCTGCCTTCACTCTCCCCACCAGTGCTGACTGTGTTATTTGGATCAGTGAGTCCTGAAAAAGAGAAATGGTAATCTCTCGCCCCCTCTCCCACTCTCTCTCTCTCTCTCTCCATTTCTTTCTCCTTTCTAATATCTCAATCAGTCTTTTCAACACATCTCTCCTCAGCTTTCGCTCTCATTTTTCTCACTTACAACACCACTTCCTTCCTCTCTCCTCTTTTTCCTTACCTTCTGTTTCACTTCCTCTCTGTCTGTCTAGCAGACTAGAAATCCCACCAACAAGACACCTTTTCATAGCA
>VUQG01018771.1:19188-29603 GCA_015106755.1 Etia nguti
CAAAAAAAAAAAAACCTCACTCTCCCTTTCCCTCACACCACCAGCCCTCACGATCCTCCCCCTGCCTCGGGTTGCCGGTTGTACATGTCTAGCTGCCAAAATCAATGCAATGCCTCCCTCTTTTATTCTTTTTCCCTGGCTAGCATCGCTGATGGAGCAAAAAAAGGGGAGAAAACAGGAGTGGGTAGGGGGACGGGCAGGAGGGATGAGCTCTCCCTCCCTCCTCCTGCTGCTAGTCTTCATCTGCTGAGTGTTCAACTGCTTAATATCTTACCAACATTTTTGGGGAGGTTGCAGGCAGGATTTTTCTTCTATCGCTTCTCTCAGACACCACCCCTTGAGGAAAAGGTGACAGTCATTTCTCTGCTGAAATAGTTTCTTTGTCCCAACTTTATTTCTTCACTGCTATTGTTGAATTTCTTAAGCTTATCCCCGTCACCCACCGGCACCTAGCCGATTCCCAGAAGTATCCTAATGCCTTTTTAAAGCTCATCTCATTTCAACACCGGAGTGGAGCAAGCCTTAATTCTCCAGTCAATCTGATTGCATTACAGCATCATTAAGGCCTGTCACACAGCAGCATTGTTCTCTCGGCGCTGTGCTAAATGGTGGCGCAGCGGTCAGAGCCAAACTGTTAGAAGCGCGCTTTGTTTGCAGCTGCTGCTCAGGCTCTTTCAGGGTGTCACTCTGACTGTCAGCACAGCTTCGGCTGTTATCATAATCCTTTCGGTTAACAAGCGCCATGTCTGCCGGCCTCGCCCCTGCTGCATTTCTTGATTGGCTTATCTGGACTTGAACTTAACATGTGCATGACAGTCTGAGGAGAATGGAGGACCGCATTTCAGTTTGTTTGAAATTTAGGACAACCCGAGATATATTTTTGACACTGAAGGAAAATAAGCAACAAAAAAAACAAGAGAAGGTGAAAGTGCATTCTGTAAATTCTCAGGTTTTACAAATCAGAATCTGATTAACAAAAAAAAAAAAAAAAAAAATCTAGTCCTTTTTATAAGTCTTCAGATTATGAGAATATAAAGTCAGACAGACAGCATGTGACACATTACATTGTGTCATTGTTTGTTTAACAAAACTAAGCCAAAATGCAGAAACAGTGTGTAAGAAAATAAGTACTTCCTATGAGTCACTAACTTGTAGAACCACCCTCAGCACCAGTAACTTAAAGTAGTTGTTTTCTATAGGATTTTGTCAGTCTCTCACATTGTGGTTGAAGGGTGTGCTTTCTTTTTACCATGACTCTTTGTTCTCATGTTGCTTTTCCAGGATGTTTAGTTCAGCAAGTCTTTCTGGTAAGATTTAGAAAACTCGGGCACTAGTAGTTATCAGCTTGATAAGTCAAACCAGTTTATTCACAGCGCTGTAAAAGAGATGGTGTTGGCAGCATATGGGCAGGTCTACTGGCAGGCAGCAGACTGGCATATTGTACAAACAACAACCAAGATATAATATTAGAAAACTGCAAAGAGGTTAATCACATAATACATGCTCCGCAGCAACACAGTTTTTGCAGCCAAAGCATCAGAGTGTGAGTGTGTATCTTCTGCTATAAAAAACTGCTATATTCATTCAGTCTTTCATACATACAGTTTAAAGCACTTTAGGCCATCAGGAAGCCTGGAAAGGCATTAGTGCCTGTAAATGCAATCTTATTTGTATCACTGCTCCATTATTAAGATACAGGATTAGAAAAGGGTGTTCCATTAAACTAATGTTTTGCTTCAATGTATTCCCATGGTATTTGAATAGGTTTTGGCCTTCTTCTTTCAGCTGCTGTCCCAGTGTTGTTTACACAAGTAAACACATTTAAATAAATAAAACAAAAAAACCAACAGAATTTAGACTGTTAAACAGGCTGATGTATTTTAGAAGCAGCAGCACACTGCATTGAGAAGACAGAGGGTTTAGGTGCTGGCTAATAACTAGAATCCCTCGCGTGATCTCGCAGGAAGGATTGTGCTGTTTACCCGTGAACTGATTGGTCAGTAGGTAATGGTTATGTGCATGTTGATCTCTTATCTTATGCACAACCTGCCTGGGAACAGGTTACGTCTGCAACAAAAGTTACCACGGCAATTTAAGCAGATAAGAAGAGAACTGCATTTGTAACACTGAAAATCCAGAGGTAAACCTCAATCCACTGTACCTAGCTAGGCCCCAAAACCTAATTTATAACACCAGTTTCTTTCCTGAGGAGGGTCAGCATGTCATTATCAGCATCCGCCCCCATTTGTTTGCAAGTTTTATTCAAAGAAATGTAACCCTGCAGCTAAAGGATAGATTTCAGACCACAAAGCTTACATTGTTGCTGTTAAAAATCAGTGAAGGTGATGAAAAGAGAGGTCCATAAAATCTTTTTGTCATCCACCTGTATCCCAGCAGCTCTTTCTTTTCTATGATTTTGGTAAATGTGTGCGTTTCTATTTGTCCAAACCTCATTCAAATGTGTTTTATTGTTGCATTTAAAAGGTTTTATTTCTTAAATTTCCACTACACTATATGCAAAAAGTCATGACGATCTACCAAAAACAATCTTAACCTTTTAATGGCTTTAACTGAACTCAGTAAAGATGAGGAGTAATATCTGAATGAGGAGTCAAACTATCGATGAAGCAAACAAGTAGAAAACTAATCATTTTCATATAAGATGTCAGTTTTACCAACATCATCCTCCTCATCTTCACCATAAGAGACCTGGAGTTAGGTTTGTTTGCCTCCTGGTTCCTTTGTCACAGGTTGAATAAAAGTCATTGAGAATTATCAACCAATAGTGAGGAAGGAAGATGAAATTATATTTCTTTCTTTTGATCTTACTGGAATTCATATTTAAATCAAAAATCTGAAAATTGACATTGAATGGGACTTCCAATGTCAATATCATCAGGTGGAAATGAAAAGCACTTTCATACATCATAGTTTCACCAATGTGCTGCTGTCCGTTTCCCATTCTTGAAAGTCAAAACCTTGGAAAACTGTTTTCCTGAATCTAAACAGTAACCTGTTGAAACACAGCCAGCTAGTTTGTGATTTATCTGTAGATCTAAGTTGTTGATAACTCTAGAATGACTTAACTGAAGGGTTGCAGACTAAGACTAATAAAAAGTCTAAGATGAACTGAAAGTCAGACCCTTCTATTTCCATGCTGTCATTTGTCACCACAGCTCCAGATCAGCTGCTGGTGAACATAACTCATAGCCCAAGCATTTCACCACACTTCCCCCACTTAAGTCTGTGTGATTTTTGGCCATCTGAGATGAAAGTTGTCAGAGTTAAAAAGCGGAACAGTCAATGATTTAGAAGGGAGGCAGTCAAGGGTATGCAGCTGTCACAGAGATAAATGATACAGAGTACAGTACAGAACGCTACAGGTAATTCTATACTTTGATGTGCCAGTGAGGATGTTCTACTGAGCAAAGACAAACTCTGAGAGAGAGTTAGCTTTTTTTCTTCAAGTGGCGTTCAATAAGAATATAGAAAATATGTCCCCTTTGAGTTTATTTAAGTTTCCTTTGCCCTTTTCTTTGAACCACATATAAGCTCAAGGTTCATTCTGATTACAACGTATCTGTAGCCCCATGGAAAAAGCCCAGTAAACTACTGAGTGCATCTGGTGCTCTGAAATGACTTCTACTTGCCACTTAACAGCATATCATTTGGCTTTGAGTGTCTTTTGTATAATGCCTGTTGAGTCAGCGCTATTGTAGTACTTCCTCTTTAGAATTCTACGTATGTCTTTCTGGGCCAAATTCCAGTCAGTTAACCATTCATGAAGAGAGAACGTGAATGTACTGTAGATCTGATTAATCAAAGTTGAGTCACACTGATGAGATTACCAAGAAGTATGTGGATTTTCAGGCTCCCTGACAATCACATTATCAGGCATGATGGGCCTTAGCCAACCTGATGTTTTCACGTTGGATTTCTGTCAGAGTGTGGCAGTAAAGGGATGCAATTTATTGGTTAACAGGAAAAGCACTTTCCAACAAAACAGGCAGAGGCCATTTTTGTCAAACTCGTACTCGTATACTCGTGGAAACGAAAATGTTGCCAAAATGTTAGATTGCTAAAATGACAATATTATTTTCATTGTCTTTTCAAATGAATAAAAATGTTTGAGCAGTTAAGTCTTAAACTCAATCAAATACTCTTCTTTGACCTTACTGTTCATTTTGGACTGACGTCAATGTGTCTGTGTGTTTCCATCACATACATTTCATTTAATATTGAAATGGTATTTTAAAAAATGTAACTTGGTTATATCTCTAGATGTTCAGTGCACTTAGTTAAAGTACTTATTTTAAAGTGAAACAGTCGAAGCTTGGAGATAAAGGATACATTTTGGAAGCACTGAGCCCAGGGTCATGTTGTTGGTGTGGGTACAGTGTATAGTAGAGCATGTGTGCTGTGCTGCGAGCTCCTGTTACACAAGCAGTCAGCCAGTCATTTGCTATGCGATACTTGTGGCTGATACAAGGATCGGATCTCTATTAAAGCAGACATACCTCCATTGTTATTTTAAACCGATGTTATTTGCAAGGACACTTTAATGGTCAGAGCAGCAAGTCACAGGTTTATGGCCCGAACTGCTGATCGCTGATTAAACAGAAATGCTGTCAAAAGGGAGGGGAGCACCAAAGAGTGTCAGCATTGTGGATATCTTTTCTGCAGAGCTATCTGTCATGTTATGGATTCACCACAAGCATTGCTCTTGTCAACACAGTCATCTTTATACCGCACACAAGAGTATCACAGCAAGTTAATCAAGGTTAGATAGTCGAACTTAAATGACCTTTCAGTTTTAATCTGCTAAGAAATGCAAGAGGTGCAGTATTGCAGACTGTCGATCAGGGAAGCAAGACAACTTAACATATTTAACACACAAACTGAAGCTTCTTCTTCCTGTTTTTTTTTTCTTTTTCTTTTTTAAAATCAGAATCCGAAACTTTATTAATCCCTAAGGAAATTATGTGGTTACAGTTTCTCCAAAACACAGTAACAGACTGAGCTAAATTAAATAATATAATTATTTACAAGGTTACAAAATATTAAGAAATGTCTCTAATATATACAAGTAGTTTAATTATAAGTTATTTTGACTGTACAGGATGTGCAAAACGGTGCAACTATTGTACTGTGTACTGTGCATTAGGTGGAGGAGTGGTACAGGCCAATATCCACAGCCAGCAATGATTTCGTGTGTCGTTCAGTGGTGCATTTGGGTAATATCAGTCTCTCACTGATTGAGATTGAGCATTATGGCTTTGTTAAATGTGCCTTTACACTGTATCCTTTGCTTTTTCACAGGGGTGACCCCAGTCTCGTCAAACTAAATGTAGCCATAACCTGTGGTTACCTCCTATATGGTGAGATTTTATTTATTTTCTGTCTTTGTTTGTTTTTTTTTTTGCATATGTGGCTGTCATTATCCTTTGTGTGTGTGTGTACAAGTAGAGCTTTGTATTGTAATCAAGTTACTGTAGAGTCAGATAGTTTTAATTAAATGTATATTACATGCTATGAAGGGTACCTGTGATACATGAATGCATAGGAGCTTCGAAAAAGGACAAAATATTTGAAATGTCAGACTTGGAAGAAGGTCATTATTTTGTCTTACCATGTGTCCTTGAATTGGAATTTAAAACACATCCAATGTTTCCTTCAGAATTCAAACCAAAGGGAGACACACCCTTATTTTCCTTTAATAAAAAAGAAAAACCCTGTACAGTAAATGAAAGAATAGTCTGGAGTCCTTCATTCCCTGGTTGGTGCACTCCAGGTCATTTGTAAACTTGCAACGTTAGTCTTTGTTCTCCTCTGCAGCCTTGGAGAGCTCAGCATTGACATTTTGTAGGTTCTTTACTTTACAATATAAAGTGCCTTGAGGCAATTCTTGTGATTTAGCACTATATAAATAAAATTCTAACTTGCATAGAATCCACAGAACAGGACAAAAACTATTATGAAGTTAATAATAATACTAGTAACTTTATTTTTATAGCACTTTTTAAAGTGCTTCAGTTTGAATAAAATAACACAAAAGATAAGTGTATGTCCAAAACATACAAACACATACTTCCAAAAAGTGGGCTGAAGAAGAAGAAGAAGTTCTCCTAAAGAAGAAATTCAGGAGTTTTTACCTCTGGTTTTAAAATAAGTGTGGAAGTGTGAAACGGTCAGGAGACATTAATCAGTGATTGGAGGCTGAGTGCTCAAATAAGGTCTTGGCAGGTCTGCTACATAGGCATAACCTGGCCATGTAGGGCTTTATATGTTAGTAATAAAAAACTGTAGAATGAATTCTGACTGACCTTAGAGAAGCTGTAAGAGCCAAACACAAGAACCTCAGTTTTGCCAGTATTGAATTCAATTCAATTCAATTCAATTTTATTTATATAGCGCCAAATCACAACAACAAATCACAACAACAGTCGCCTCAAGGCGCTTTATATATAAAGCGCTTTATATATATTATATTATTGAGAGGGAAGAAACATGACATCCAATGAATAACAGCAGTGAAGCATTCCCCGAGATAGGAGAGGCTCTTCAGGTTGTTTGGCTTAACAGAAAAATGTATCATCAGCATAGCAACGGTCGGAAATGCCATTTAGAAGGCATTTCATATATAAAGAAATATATAAAGAAAAAAGAACTGGACCCAGGATTGAGCTCTGAGGAGCCCCACATATGAGGGCATACAGTTAATATGAATTCTGGAGTATCTGTCAGATAAGTATGATGAGACCATTTAAGAGCTAGGCCTGAGATACCAACCCAGTTCTGTAATAAGAATGGGGTTATCAGTGGTGTCAAAGGCTGCTAATACATACAATGCCACATCTTAGAAAACGCAATGAAGAGATCTGTCGTGGAAATTGGATAAAACTCCGATAACAGAACTCGATGACACACTTGGGCAGGTTGATAGGAACCAGGGTTTAATTGTGACCTGATATAATTGATCTGAACAGAAAACAGAAGGAAAAAAAATGTTTTTCACATTCAGCCGAGGGCTGGGGAGGAAAACCAGACTGAGCGGGATTAAGGAGTCTGTTCATGGTGTTAAACAAGAACCTTGGACTGTTTTTCATGCTAATTAACCCAAAGAAGTAGACTGTCCATGCATCATGGTTAGTAATTCCTTCATGAAAAGGAAGCGATTTGTAATTTTCCATCTCGGCTTTTCTGCTTCTCTGTTTATTACAAATATAATTGTTGATCTAAGGGAAGAGATTGACATCTGGAGCTAATCTACACAGACTATTAAATCAATGAAGTGAATCGCTGACATTTAAAAATGTAGGCATCAAGATGGACACGTAGTAAGAGAGTTAAAAATGTAGCCACTGTGTTCTCATTAAAGATCTTAGACTTTGAAAACGATACTGGCTGCAAAACTTTGGCAAAAATGATACACTTATGGTGAAACAGTAAATATGACATACAGAGAGAGTCTAAAGATGAGCCAAGAGTAAAACAACCAACCAGGATGTGCCCACCATTGTGTGCGACCATTAACATGTTGCACTAAATGAAATGCCTTGTGTGAAATTCAGTCAGAGAATCAATGCGCAAGTTAAAGTCGCATACCAAAATGAGCTTGTCAAATTTAACAATAGATGAAGGCAGATTGGGGAACTCATTTAGGGAAGTTGGTAGCAGATTTAGGAGGTCAGTAGATAATAATATAGCAAACTGGATTTTCACAGTCAATTTTGAACAATAGTAATTTGAATGAATGAAAAGAAGTGGGAGGAAATGGAACACAATTCAAATTACCCTTGTAAACCACAGCGATTACCCCACCACAGCCTGAGCGCCTCAGGGCATTCAAGAATTTATAGTTTAGTCAGCAAAATTCCACAAGGGGGCAGTAGTCCTCTAGTTTGAGCCAAGTCTCAGTGGTGCAGAAGATGGTAACAAAACCATTAATAATAAATGATTCATTAGTAAAAGTTCTGTCGTTTAAAAAGAGCAATAACTGCTGGCTTGGGAGGCTGGGCTTTGTCAGGCACGGTAATTATAGTATTAGGCCTGGGTGCAGAAATTTGTGATGACTATAAATGGTTTTCATCCGCGCCTTTATAATAACAGGGATTGGTAAAACTGTGGCATCACTCGAATATGAGATTGTGGAATTAGCAGGGGAGTCTGTGGAATGATGAAGCCAAATAACGGCCACGGGAGTGGGTTGGTCATCGTGATGGTAGGGAAATGTAGGGTGGGAAATGTCCAGACCAAGCTCATCATCAGCGACTGAACTTTTGAAAATACTAGGAAAGGAAATTGTCCACTAGTATACCAATTTTGTTGTTCTCTCAAAAGAATGAGAAATAAAAACATATTACAAAACATAGTCTTTTTGCTTTAGTAAAGTCCATGAAGATGCTGCATGAGTGCTGTTGAAAATGGATGACCATAAATGTCTCCTTCAGTTTCTTCTGCAAATTTGTGTTCTTTGTTCTTTTGTTCTTGTTCTCCTGATCTGCAGTTGCTGTTTTATGACTTCATTATAGTTATGAATGTATTGTCAGCTCTCCAAGTTTTGTAATAATTTTTAAATACATCAACAGATCAATTGATCAGAAAGTGATTATGTCAAAGTCATTTTTAGAGTCAAAGTCCTGAGTATTCTGTGTGTGTGTCAGACTCAGTTCAGCCTGGGCTTTGTTCTTTTCTTCTAAAGTCAGCTGTGCAATGTTTTACTAGCTTAATGACCAATGTCTCCACCTGCTCTCTAGACCTGGTGCTGCTAGCGTGTAATTGGAGCACTATGGGGGACAGCTTTTTCGTTTGCCACCACTTGGCGGCACTCTATGCTTACGGATATGTTTTGGTGAGTGGCTCATTTTTCAGTACTAGACTGGAAACCGGATTCTTGTTGTTTTTGTGTCCTTCTGCTTCCTCAATTCCTGATCATCTGTGTTGTTTGCTCTTCACAGACCCGTGGTGTCCTTCCCTACTTTGCCAATTTTCGTCTCATTTCAGAGCTATCCACACCATTTGTGAACCAAAGGTGAGTCATCCTCACTTGTGAATATGTACTTGTCAGGATCCCCTTCACACCATATGGCAGACATATCTTGTTCCCTGACATTTCCTAATGGCTCTTTCTCCTCCAGGTGGTTCTTCGAGGCATTAAAGTACCCACGCTCACACCGGTTGGTGGTATTAAATGGCGTTGCTATGGCTGTGGTGTTCTTCCTGGTGCGCATTGCAGTCATGCCATCCTACTGGGCCAGTGTATTCGCCACTTTTGGCACTCCGGATTTTGAGCGGCTGGGCTTGGGTGCCCAGGTGGCATGGATCACCTCCTGCATTGCCCTGGATGTCTTGAACATTATTTGGATGTACAAAATCACTCGGGGCTGCTACAAGGTCCTGACTGGGAGAGGAGGGCGAAAGGTCAAGGTAGAAGCAGAGGCATCATCTTCCTCAGATAAGAAGCACACAAACAACCATACAGACTGAGGAGATGTAGAGCAGAGGATTTGTAGACAGAGACAATAAGCATGGAGGGAGGCTGGACAACCAGGAACCTCGCTCTTTTACTAAAGCCTCAGCGTCCCTCTCACCCTCAATCTCAGCCCCTGATCTTCTTGAAGTCAGCTAGTGGCCTGGGCTAAGAGTCCTCAGGATATCACCCTGGCACAGGACAAGCACCAGCGTTTGCAACCTTTTTCACTGACAGATCAGTATCCTGCTGGGTGATAGCTTTCAGATGACAAGGTAGAGCTCAAAAGCACACTTTTAACTCCGTCTGCTACTTCTGTCACTACCACCAATCCTCTGTCATCCCCCCCACAGCCTTCTCTCACACTCAACTTCAGCCAAAGCCCAATCCTCTGAAGTGCCTGTGGGAGGGGGCGTGGGGGGGAAGGAAAAAAACAGGAAAGCAATAACAGTAGAAGAGTATATGGCCCATTACATTACTGCTTAGCCCCTTCAAAAAAGACAAAAACAACAAAACAACCATCTCACTCACTTTTGCTCCTGAACAACTCGAGGCTTGTTCTTCTTCTTCATTCTCCGTCCACACTCGTGGCCTGCAGAGTGACTAATTCACCCGTCAGACCCGTACAGTGTTTGTGAATCTATAGGGCTCTTGTCTTAAACTCATCAAACCTCACAAAAAAAGAGACAGGAAAAAAAACACCATGAATGCCTCTTCTACAGTATCACCTGCTGTGGCCTCCTCGTAACAAGTGGCACCTACCTGTATCACCAGCCATGCCCCTCCAGCCTGGTTATCATTTGGAGTTTCTATGGAAAACACACAGAATATGCATGCAGGAGAGACAGAGACTCAATCTTACACCTAACAGGACAGTTTTGCCTTTTCAGTATTCTTCGTGATGGCTTTTCTTTTTTTTTTTTTTTTTTTTTTTTTTTACTTTTCA